>JACN01149863.1:0-15266 GCA_000787155.1 Scartelaos histophorus | reverse complement strand
ATTGAGGGACTATTTTCTCAGCAGCTGAAGTGATATCAGTCCGCCGCTGCCAAGTTTTCTATCAGGAAGTACAACTCGACATAAATCGAGACATAAATCCTTTATATTCAAGGTTGGTTTTACTAAAATTATTCTATCGATACAGACATTCACATCAATAGTCTGGCGTTATAAGTGTTTTGCCTCGCGTGTTTTGTGGACTGTTTTTAGTCACAGGCTAACTATGCCCATTGACATGCGCTAGCCTAGCACCAGCAATCTCTGCAAATACAAGGACGGGATGGAATATTTTAAAAAGTGACTCCACATATCTACAACACTCTGGCTCACTAGGAAATGATGCTTTATGTCCAAATTTCCAGACTGCCCCATTAATTCTTAATGAAAAATGAATCAATTGTGTTTTAAGAATCGTATTGACTTAAGTCTTGTTCATGCTTCGTTAAAGTTTCAGTTGAAAATCTTGAACTTCTCGTCATTTCAAGTGACTTCCTCTCAAATCAAGAGGCGTCCAACTAATATAACCATTAGTAACTATTATTTATTATTTTGAATGAAGTCTTTATTCATGCTTTGTTAAAATGCAATTATAAAGTGGTACCAAAATTGCCAGCCAGAAAATGAAGTAACCATGTAGACAATTTTACTCATAAAGAAAGAAGAACAAATGGTAAAAAATAAGGGTAAATAACATAATACATGACAAATTAAGTAAATAAGTCATACATTTTATTTAAATGTTATTATTTTCTTTTTATATCTTTTTTATATTTTTAGATTGTTATATTTTTATCTGTAATTTTCAAGTTTTCTTTTTCTTTTCTTTTTTCAGTGTAGCTGTAACCTCACTCATTGGATGTGGAAACAGGCCCATTTGAGTTCCACCTCTGTGAGTGCTTCTAATCAGACCAGGAAGTCCAGATACAGCAGAGTGTCTGAGGTCGGACTCCGGCACAATGAAGCCTGACACCTGATACATCACCCCCACACCTCGTTTATCCAGGCGCCCTCTGCTGCCCTCCACTACTACAGCTACAAGTTGAACAAAAGTTACAGATTTTGTTCCAGTTTGAAGTAGCCAGTGAATAGAGCTGAATAGCCAATACACAGCTACAAGAGGAACGTTTCTTCAATTAAAAGAATAAAGTGATCCAAGAAATAACTGAACGAAAAGAGTAAAAAAAAGTACTTGGAGAAACCACTACTCACGCAAGAGCAACACAAAAATGTAATACTCAAGTAGGATTAAAAGTATCTCATAAAAGAGAGCGCCTGACCTCTCTGACCATCATTACATTACATTACCATTAAGTTAAAGTGGCTGAAGTGTCTTGCCAAAGGACACAGCAATAGTATTATATATTCAAAGTCTGTAAACCGATAACAGGGATGATATTGTAAACCTTCAGATATCGGACTCATTTGATTTGGAAACATTGCTAGTTTGCTTTTGGAGTGCCACAAGGATCAGTACTTGGGCCCCTTTTGTTTAAAAATAATAGCTGTTCTTGTCTTGGGTTTATTAATTAATATGGAATTATTGATTTCAAAAGAAGCTAGAGAATTGCTTTTTCAAACTCGTTATACTGCCTGAGATAATATTTGTATTTATGAAGTGAAGACAACCAGCTTTAGATCCAGAAACAAAGGAGAAAGCGCTACATAAACTTGATTATGCATAGGCAAATATGCATAAGCTAAAGTTAATCAGTGACACAATGCTGTTACTGTTTTTTGTTTTTCAAAGGCTTGCTTCAAAGGTTACTTGTTTCTCTCTGAAAATCTGGCAACCCTCTTGATAGTATAATCATATTTTTAAAAGATCTTGGTATGTAAAGCAACCTTTTAAGTACTGTTTAATATCAAAGCAAGGTCATTCACCAAAAATCCACCCACCAAGTTGAGGTCGTGTTTATCTCATCGACTGTTCCAGCTCAGGTTACTATCCCCCTCGTACACAACCCCAGAACTTTTAGACTTAAATTGGGACTAAACCAGCTCTAAAATTAGACTGGACCATGGATAAGTCAGTTATAAATAATGATGAAGCCAAAGTAGGGCAACAATATTTATAGACGTGTCCCTAAATGAAGTGTCTTGCATGCCACCAGTTGTACATGCTCCATATTTTGAAAAACATTGCCTACAGACTTTTTTCTCATATAATATTACATTATCCAGTTTTGAGAATAATGGAAATCTGCACAGTTACTATAGCAATTAACAAAGCAAAACTAAATATTATATCTTTTAAATGGGCAATAGTCTTTACAACACCTATTAATTCTTTTCCTCAAATCCAATGAAAACATTTTTTTTATTTAGATCAATATGAGTCTGGTCCCACGCCTTACATTGTGTTTAAAACCAGCCAATCAGGTTTGTTTATTTCAGTGACACATGTGAAACAACGGAGCTCATTGGACACATACATATTTATATATAAACAAATAAAATCACATTTCCCTGACCTGAGATAAATAAAGTTGCGAAAATTAAACATGTTTTTCACTCACCTTCTATTTTTTTCCTTTTTTTTTAGGATAGGGATACAAGTTCCTGATTGGCTAATCCACCAGGCATGTATTAAAGAAGTGCTTATTCTGGACCCCCTGGTAAATTACTTAAGAAAGAAAAATAAAAAGCATCAATAGCCCACCTCTGGCCCATAGTTAATCTGAATGTCCATGCCTCAAAAACAAAAATACTAAAAAACAAAGTGAATGAACAAAATGTCCTTTCTTATTTAAAAGGAGAAAGTGAAAGAGCAAGGACACACTGCACCAAGCCTCGGACTGCTTTGAAGAATTCTTTTGTATTTGAGTCTTTTGGCCGAGGGGACTTCTTGTAGTGGCCCTTTCACGCTCTGGTCCTCGTCGTGCATTTGAAGATAAAGTGTCTGTGAGAGAGACAAGAGAAAGGGAAGCAGGAGGACACACTCTCAAATGTTTTATGTCATTTTTAAGAGAGCCCAGTGGCCATTTTATAGACAGTGTCAGTGAAGTGTTGTGTCCAAGCAGAGAGCTGGGGTTTGTTACTTTACAACAGACTGTCCTCGGTTCAATATAGTACTTTTTGTCAGATATACAGGGCTTTAGAATAACTCATATTATTACCAGTAAATTCTATAAGGAAACTAATGCATTTGGTCACATAGATGTTTGTATTTCTTTTACATCTGATGTACTATGTATATATATATATATACTTTGAAACGTTTTGTTTACAAGGAATTTATTTTTTATAGTATTTCATACATTTGTTACTTGTTTGAGAAAATTTGATTTGCTTTGTAATGATTTTCATTTGAAGTTAAAGCACATGTTTTCTACATATCCCTACATATATATGTTATTTTTTGTTATTTTTTTTCCATCTGCTCCTGGTTCATCCATTAAATGTTAGACCTGGTCTCCCCTGACATAGAGCCTGGCTCCAGATTCACTCCTGTAACCGTTAGCATAGCGAGCCTCATTTGAGCGGCGCTGAACACTGTGGGTGATGTCATGGTGTTAATCTAATTATTCTAGATTAATTTAAAAATGGCAATGAGATTAATCTAGATTTTTAAACATTTATCTATGCCCACCATTAATATATACCTACGTTTATAATGCAAGTTCATCCTTAAAGTTCCCGTATTATCCTATTTTCTGGTCTGTTATAACGTTGTGTCCTCATCACAAACATACCTCAAACAGAAAACACTGTGTTCCACCTTGTGATGACATGTGATAATACAGGAAGTGCTCCACTGTGTTTTTAAACTCCAAACACCTTCACTGGAATGTTTTGGATCATTTCAGCCCAATTTCTACTTAACAGTTACATTTTATCTTTTGTTAACTTAAAAACTACCATTTCATGACCAGTGTTGGGCACGTTACTTTGAAAAGAGAGTTTAACGACTGCCAGGGAGTTGAAGAGTGTTTGTGGGTGCATGACGGGTCTGGGGAGCGAGGAGTTCCTCAAGGTGACACTCAAGGAGGGAAGGAGGGTCTGTCTGTGGATGTACTAGTGGGTGAGGAGGGAGACCTTTTACTTGATCCTGAGCTGGGCCCGGAGCCAGTGAAAGGATTTCAGGATGGGGTGATATGATCAAATCTAGAATGAGGAACCTCCCTGCCCTGTCCGACACCCCTGAGTGATCCTCATGCTTCCACCACACAGCTCCGCCCCGCTTAGCCTTTCCCTTACCTCACAAAAATGCAAGCGGCAGTGACACAGTGTCATAAATGAAACTGAAACCAATCTGTTTATTTACTTTGTTCGATTCTATTTCTATTGAACCTTGACCAAGACACTTATGCTACTGCTATTCCAATGAGTTGCACTGAGTGAACATTCAAAGTATTTTGCTTATATGTATTGAATAGACTTCTGTGCATAGGTGATCCATACTGTCAAATGAATGCATGTGTATGGAAGTCTAATGCTAATGCTAATATTCCTCCTTGGGATGTCATGAAGCGGTAATACGGGCCGTTTAACCATGAAACGTATGTACTCAGACTGATAAATTAAACAATATTTCCTTAAAAGAACCTTCCCATGTATTTGTTTTTTGTATTATGGTCTGGGATCACTTAGGATAACCACTCGCAATACCACAAACCGTATCGATGAAGTGCACTTGTAGAAAGAGATGACTCATTAAAATATCTAAATATTTAAAAGCAGCTGTATGAATAAAAATGCAGTATCTTCCCTCTTGGATATCCAAAGTTGCCGAAGTTGGGAAAGTTCAGTCAAAATATTTGCGGTAATTAGACTGAGAGGTGGAAGGGAAGTGTTGCCGTTGGGAACCACTCAAATCTACACTTCATTTAGACTGGCTGCAGGTTACTCTCCGTGGATTTGTTTGTTGTTTGGAATTACATATTTTCAAGCCTAATTAGTTTTAAACCTCAAAGAAGAAGTCATTATGTTTTCCTTTTAACACAATGTATCCACAGCTGGTGAGGATCTGGGGGCGTTCCTCTTGTGTTTGAGAAAGTTTGCTAAATGTTGTTTTTCCTTGCACCTCGAAAGCTGTAAATGTTTAACCTCTTTTTGGTCTGAAACACAATTTTCTTTTGTGGAAAAATAGTGTCATTTTCATGTTTTAGTCGAGCGTTTTAGTAAGTTAAAGCGGCCATATTGTGCTATCTTCTGATCTATGTTACAATGATTTTTCCTCATCATAAAACATACCTGGAGTTGTATTTTCTGTTTCATTCGCACAAAATCATACACGTAATGAAAATGAATTATTATGAGCTTTAAGTCATGTTATAATGTTGTTACCTTCTCAAAAACAGACCTGGAGTTGTGTTTTGTTTCATTCACACATTTGAGTAACCCTTTATTTTTAGTATACCTGCATCTCCAAAGGTCTGTTCCACCTTGTGATGTCATGTAGTGGTAGTTTCAAAGTTATCAGCTCCATTTTACCTTTAGTTCAGCCAAGACTGACAATTCCAGGACTGAAATCATCCAAATGATTTTAATGAAGGTGTGTGGAGTTTAAAAACGCACTGACTCGTGCACCACATGACATCATAAGGTGGAATGCATTGTTATTTGATTGAGAGAAGAATTCAAATATTGCAGGATTTGTGTATCTAGTGGTGAGAGTACCTCGGGGGTGGGCCGGACAGTCTAATTACAGATGGCAGCGTTAACCATTGGCTGTATATATAAATGCACTTAGCTAATCTGCTAGACGTCACGTTCCAAATAGGAAGTGATCATGGGCATGATTTCGGTTCCACTGGCTCTAATTCACTTGAAAAAAAAGA
The DNA here is from genome assembly GCA_000787155.1 of Scartelaos histophorus. Lineage (NCBI taxonomy): Eukaryota > Metazoa > Chordata > Actinopteri > Gobiiformes > Gobiidae > Scartelaos > Scartelaos histophorus. The sequence continues at coordinate 9,486 of JACN01149863.1, read as the reverse complement.
AAAAAGTTGCCTCTCTCTGTAACTGCTGCTGTCTCTTAAAATGTTTGTATTAACCTACTTTACTGGTCTTTTTATTTTGTGTTTGTAAATCAAGATATGCACTTCAGAATTACTCGGGATTTACACCAGGAGCATCAGCAGCACGTAACATCGGCAAAGCTGCATATGCATGTACTTTTTAAAAAACCTTCAATTTGCACCAGAAGCAGCAGAACTGTTCTTGTGATGCTGGCCTCTGTGTAAATATTTAAATACTAAACGTTTTACTTTGCTTATGTATTAATTGTTTATTGGATGAAATGTTTTAAATCAAAAAACAAAAGTTGACAAGATAGATGATGCTTTGCAGCGATAACAAGTCGTATCTGTGGTGCTCACATTAATTAAGCCACTCACCATTTCACTTTGGTTGCCTACGTGCCTTTTCCTTCAGAAGTTGTTCTTGTAAAGTTGTTGTCTGATGTTTTAAAGTGTGTTATATTTATCCTCCATCACGGGTCATTCCCTGAGTTGCTGATGTGAAGCAGAGTGTTTACACGACTCTAGTGGTTTTTGAGAACATATTTTACATTATTACATTACATGACATTATTTTAAGAGCATCGTAACTTTATTTTGATGCCGCATGCCCATTTCCTGTCTTTCCTCCGCTAAAAAGCCTGGAGATGCTGCAAAATTATAAGTCTAACCTATCCTGAGCAGTGCGTAGTATAATGAGGGTTGTTGGACACTGCTGGTGTAAATCGTCCCAGTGGTTAACATGGAAAGATAAGACTGCGCACTGATGCTTGTGCTGTGCTGCTGGTCTTATGCACTGTTCCTGCTTTGGAGTAACTGGGGGTAAGATTATTTCTTTCTCCGAGGTCACTCCCGTTAGCTTTAGCAACAGGTTTGATGTGTTGCTAAGCTCTCTCATCCTGCTAAACCAGGTGACGTTAGGGGCGTTACCTTCAACAGCCTCATTCCTTATTAGCTCTTATTAGATAATCAGATAATTTCACTACTTCTAAGTCATTTTCTGATAGATTTAAGTGTTTATATCTTAAATTTTGACCAAGCTCTTTTTGCAGTGTAGTCTCAATGAGCTTCATTTGACTGAACCCAAACGCTATAGTTGAGGTGAGGTCATACTCCCTTAGTCCACTTCTTTATGGCGTTAAAACACTGTCTTCTACGTTTTGAGATAAAAAGGCCTTTACTCTTACCAGCACTATGATGTTTTGGACCCCACACCACATGGAGCCATTTTCTATCCACAGCTTGTATTCTTAAACGCACACATTGATCCAAAAGCCAATATTTTTTGCTTTGAGTTGACAGCCGTGTTCTGCAAATGGAGCAACACTGTCCCCACACCCAGTCTGCCTAAATAGACCCCAGTACGTCAGACCTCACATGCGTCCATCATGTTTTTACTGACCCATCCACTGTCCACACTATAGAGACTTTAAAGGACATATACAGTAATGTCCCTGTTTCCCTTGGCTCTGAGTGGAGATGCACAAGGGGAAGTGCAGATATGTGTAAAACAAATGTTCACTTACTTTTGACCCCGAGAACCTGCCACAGCCGCCCGTCCATCACTGACAAAGCGCCACAAGGGAAACCAGAAATGAGGCCAAACATAACACTGTCTGCAGTAAGTCCATTTGTACAAACGCATTTGAGAAATTGGAGAAGTGTTCCATGTGTAAAGGTCAAAGTTATGCAGAATTCACTTTTTTAAGCTTTTAAAGGGACACTCTGGAATTTTGGGCATAGGGCTTCATTCCCTAGTGAGCCAGAGTGTTGTAGATGTGTGGAGTCACTTTTTTAAACAATCCATCCTGTCCTTGTATTTGCAGAGGTCGCTGGTGCTAGGCTAGTGCATGTCTATGGGTTTAGTTAGCTTGCCACTAAAAACAGTCTTACCCACTCCAGAAAGCACACGCAATCTATTATTACACCAAACTGTTGATGTGAATGTCTGTGTTGAGAGAATAATTTTAAAAGTAAAACCAGCTTTGCATTTTAAGGATTTATATCTGAGCATTAGCAGCATTGAGTTGAACTTTCTGATAGCGGCGGACTGATTTCTGAGAAAATAGTCCCATGCAATCCAAGGTTAGTTTTACTCCTAAAAATCGACACAGGCATTCACATCGACAGTCTGGGGTAATAATAGATTCGCCTCGGGTGATTTGTGGAGTAGGTAAGGTAAGGTAAGTTGCATCAGCAACCTCTACAAATACAAGGACGGAAGGATTATTTAAAAAAGCAACTTCACATGTCTATAACACTCTAGCTTACTAGGAAATGGGGACCTATGTCTAAAATTCCGGAGTGTCCCTTTAAACTACGCATCTGCTGTTTGGCTAGTTGCGTTGTGCAGATAATTTGATTTAGGGACGGTCCCTTACCTGCAAATTTCCCTTGACTCTTACGTCAGATGTCTGCATGCCAATAATGCTGCTGGCAAAGCATTCTGTTCTTAGTGCGTAGTAGTGGCTCTGCATTCATTTTTTCATTCAGTCATTGCCACAGGAGGTAACCACATAAGTGCTCTAGATTGACTGGCTCTGCACATTCTCTATGGGATACTCCCCACATGTATGCTGGTTCACTTGACAAACCTGGTAAGGAATCTCTCACCTATAATTATTACGCATTATTATTACGCACCACATTATCACCATTGGGTGTGCTTAGGTTTTGCCCGAGTTAATTTCTGCTTGGATGATGTCAGTGCCTCCTGTGCTGCGTTACTCCAGCCCTCGAGTAACCCCAGTTCCCAGTATAGGGAGCGCTTCTGTAGGAATAAGGTCTCTATTTTCTAAAACCATTAACCAACCAGAGCGAGAGCACATGGTAAGAATAGCCAATCACAGGTGAGAATGGACTGATGACCGCAAAGGGACAAGAAGAGAGATTATTGATGCTGGACATTTTTTTTTGTGTGAACCTCACTCACGTTTCTCGGGTTTAGTTTGAATGTTTGCCTAGTTAGCCTTAAACCGTAACAATTCAAATGCAACAGAGTGGTTACGCATGACAAAAATTACACTTTCAAGGCTTAAGATTAATTCATCCTGCCTTGTTGACAGAAAGTTATCTGTACATCCCCAAAAGAACATCAGGAGTACAACAGCTCAAGTGATGAAGCTCAAGTGATGATGGGAAATGGTTCAGTTGGTTCAAATATGGAATATGCACTTTAAACATATAGAATATTTGACATCTTTGTTTAGCTAAAATCAAAAGTAGCAATAATGTAAGTTGTAACAGTGTGTATAGTGTGTAGAGTATAGGTTTTCTTCTATAAAGAGGAGGAAGCTGCAGAGCCGGAGCCTCTTGTGTCTGGGGAAATATGGCCGACTTTCTTTAGGATTAACTTAAGTAGGTTTAACTGAAGAGCAAACAATAAGGGAGACGCAATTAAAGGACTCCATTAAAGCAACGCCTCTCCCACAAACACCATCACGGAGGCAGTGTTCTTTCTTCTTTATATATTTATTTTGAACACATCCATCAGACAGAGCCAAGGATGTGGAAAAAAACTGCTCTAATCGTTTAGTCGTGTTATTGTAACCACTGTGGTTTGACATGGTTGGGCAAATTTATGGCATTTGGCGAACAAGGACTGTACACAAAAGAGAGCTGGTTGCTTATGAAGCTTGCATACAGGTATGTTCTGATATGCTGAGGAGCACAAGACACAGACTGGTAAGCACTTACTTCAGCAACTGTGACTCTGGGGCACAAGGTGACATCGTGGTCGGATTCATCAGAGACTGCCTCTAGTTTCTCTGGTCTTCTTATTCTTTCCCCATATTTTCTGTCTTTGCTGAACCAGAGTCAGTTTGAGTTAACTCAGTTTGGGGTAATATGCCCATCCTCCTCACATGTGAAGCAGAATCCTGGCCTGGGTCATGAGGGTTTACTTTTGGCCCCACCTTGTGACTGATGTCTTTTACCGTCTGGGTCCCTGTTTTATTGAGAGAGAAGGGCGGACGTCTTCTGCTGAAGTTTTTTCGTTTGCTGCTTCAACTCTGCAATAGTAGCACTGTCAATATAGGTGTAGCCACAAGAACATTTGCTCTGGGTGTGCAGCTGTGCTCTTTGTTTGGATGAACCTTTATGCTTTTTCATAAGGCTTAAGGCTTTTCTTTTGCTTGTTGCTGTTCTTCCTCTGTTCTTAACAAGAACAACAGATCGGAGAATGAAGGAGGTTTGCCTTTCTTTGTTCTACTTGTAATTTGGCAATTATGGCATTGTCCCAACATCCACAACAAAACTTTTTTTTGCAAATGTTTGTCAATATCTTGAGCAGAAGCTCCTCCACACTTCACCACTGTATTCAAGGTAAGTAGTGGTATAAGCAAAATCCAGTACTTTCAAATAGACTGTGGGTAAAGTGTCCGGTCCTAGCGCTCTGACCACATCAGCCGCTGGAGACAACAAGTTTTCCAATATTCTGTGTGTCACATGCCGTGGGAACAAAGCAGCCATAAATAATTCAATTTGAGGTCTCCATGTTTCATAATCACTTTCATTTGCAAGTTTTGGTGCTTTTCCAGAAAATGCACCAAAGAGTGAGCTGACATTTTCCCTGTTCTGTCAATATGCTCCATCACCACTTTTTGGACATCTGGGGTTTTCTTTGTTGTGTAGAGTGAGATGATGCAGGTACTGAACCCAGCTAGTACGCAATACTGGTTCAAAAGCTCAATGGATCAGATTTCCAAATAGATATTATTTTAAGTCCTAAAACAAACTCAAGACCATGTTTAAATACCCTTACAAACAAGTTTAGATTTAATTCAGGAAATAAACAGAGTAGTCAAAATGTAAATGTTGTTTTTTTATTACCCTGTAGGTTGGTTCGCTTGGTGTTGTGCAAAACCAAGAGTGTTACCAAATCTTGATTATGGGATGATCATAGTGTTTGCTCTGGACTCATTAGTGTTTCTGTGAAAAGGTGTGTCTCTCTTGAGTTTCAATTTCAGCTGTTGTGGTTTGCGTTTGCCTGTGAATGCACGTCATTTTATGGGTTAAAATGACACTTCCTGATTTTCACGTATAATGATTACACAAGGAAGCACACGGCACTCCTCAGTGACTCACAGTCTCTGAACAGTTTGTCTGATTCTCCTGCAGGACACAGTCTAGACCTGGTTCAGTTCTGGTTTTGCTGCTCTGCTGTCCTTCCTATCTGGTGAGAGTTTTTATTTGTTGTAGTTTATTGATAAAAACATGATAAAAGGGATTAAGAGGAGCAGAAAGTATGGTAATCTTATGTAATCTGCCCTCTTTTTCAGACAATGCCAAAAGCTGTACTTCACTATACATTTCCATTTAATCAAATACAGTCATTAATATATTTTCATTTTTATGTATGGTGGTATTTATATGTATTTCTTAAAGCTACAGTATGAACTTCCCAGAGGAGGTATGTGATCTGTATGATTCCATGGAAATAGAAAGTTAAACTATACAGGAACATTCTTCATGGAGATAGATTTTCCACACTGTGGAATATTCCAGCCAATGGATTATGTCCATGTGTAAGTGGTTTATTAGAGTGAATTGTTTTCTATACAAACTTTATTAACTGAATAAAAAAAAATAGCAACACCACCTGTAATACATCAACATTTCCTGACAAATGCTAACTACAGGCTCTGCTTTAGATTAGATTTTAATCTGAGCTATATTTAACTGGAACTGATTTATGCTGTTAAACAAGTCTCTCAGACATAATATTCACAATCACAAGCGAGCTTTATTAGCGGACAGTTTTTCAGTTACTCACAGTCACCATTGTTGGAAATCTAAGCCCTAAACAGAACCATGAACTCACAGGCTCCTGAAAATGTGCTGTTTAAAGACATTTTGCATTTTTTTTCTTGAATTTTCAGAAAATTTTAATTGTTAAAATGCAAAAATATATTTTATATACTGAGTTTTTTAGTTAAGTTAATAATTGTTCAACAATTGCATGTAATTAACAGGGAAATGTGTCCCCTTCCCCTCATTTCATCACATTCAAGAATCTGAAAACCACCAGTTGATATTTCCCTATTGATTACATGAAATCTAAAAGATAAATTCACAAATGTTGAAACGGGTCATTTTTTATTCCTGACCTGATTCCACAACTGCATAACAATAAAAACAGCATTGTTTGAAGTGTTTTGCAGGCTCTGTCTGCGTCAGTGCCTTAAAACAGTGTCACACTGTGCTGCTCATTGTTTTATCTTTGCATAACCTCTATGTATTTATTTTAATGTATCATCAACAAACACTTTTGCATGTTAGTTGTGTAATTTATCTGCACATGTTGTTTTCTAAATAGCTTTGGGTTAGGTTGATGTTGATCTTGATTTAGACTTAGTCCAGTCCTTATTTAATTCAGGTGCTTTTACTTCTGGTTTTTCAGGCTTAATGGAACTTGAAGCATTGTGCAAGAGTGTGAGCCTTCTCTTACTCTGCTCTTTTTATTTCATAAGACCTGTGTCTTAGGGACACGCAGGAGCTGGTTAGGGCTCATGCTCTAGAGTCTACAGTCACTTCTGGTGATGCACAGATTTTTTTATATGTGATATCTTCCAAATATCCTTGAAACACCCCTGATAAACAGAATAACATTCAAAAAAGTATTAGGTTATAGAGCTTGCTGCTGCGTTTACAACATTTGCATCTTGCCTGCCTGGTCAAACTGGTCATTGCCCCATAATATAATGAACAAATAAACTATAACCATTTAAAAAACTAATAGTGTGGTGTGTTTCAGGCTCATAATGGCGGCAGCTGTCGGCTCTGAGGATGACTTCCGCTGCTCCATCTGTTTAGATCTGTTCAACAGCCCAGTCACCCACTCCATGTGGACACAACTTCTGCAAAACCTGCATCACAATGAACTGGAATATGAACCCTCCAGCGTGTCCTCTGTGTAAGAGCCAGTTCTCCTCCCGGCCCCATCTCAAGACCAACACTCTGGTGTCAGAAATGGTGGCTAAGATCCGGAGCCTGCACCAGGCCCAGGCTGGACCAGAGGACGTGCCCTGTGATGTGTGCCCTGAGCCCAGGCTCAAAGCTCTGAAGTCCTGCCTCAACTGTGTGGCCTCGTACTGTCAGAACCACCTGGAGCCCCATAAGGTGGTGTCTGGGTTAAAGAACCACGAGCTGATATGGCCTGTGCACAACCTGAAGGACAGAGTGTGCTCCAAACATGGTCAGCCTATAAAGCACTTCTGTCAAAGTGACCAGAGCTACATCTGTATAATGTGTTCTCTTTTAGAGCACAAGGACCATACCATTGTTTCTCTGAAGGATGTTTGTGAGAGGAAGAAGTCTTCTCTGCAGCTATCTCAGACTAAAAGCAAAGACTGGGTGGAGAAGAGGAGGCTGAAGATCAAGGAGATCCGGCAGGTCGTGAAGCTGAGTCAGAGAGTTTATGAGGAGGAGTTGACTGCAGGTCAACAGGTCTTCACGGCTCTGATAGAGACTATTCAGATCAGACACAAGCAGTTTATTGAGAAGGTCCAAGAAAAACAGAAACAGGCAGAGAGTAAGGCCAAGTACCTGGTTCAACAGTTAAAGAAGGAGATCAGTGAACTTGAGGAGAGGAGCACTGAGCTGGAGAAGCTCTTATGTTGTGAAGATCATTTCTACTTTGTACAGAACTGCACTGCATTGCCCCCTGTTGAAGTGAAGGGCTTGAGTGGCGTGAGCTCTGAGATGGAGACATGTAAGGGCAAAACAGCTGAGGCTCTGCATGAGCTGAAAGAGCAACTCAATGGACAAATAAATCGAAACATCTTTGAGAGAGCACAAATGTTTGCAGTGGACATCACCCTGGATCCAAGTACAGCTAATGCTAACCTCACTCTGTCGGACGATCTCAAACAGGTCCATCACACGGACAAGAGGAAGAACTACCCCGACACTGCACTGAGGTTCATGAACTCTCCTGGAGTTTTTGGGAAGCAAAGTTTCTCTTCCGGGAGGTTTTACTTTGAGGTGGAGGTCAGAAGAAAGACTGAGTGGGACATAGGTGTGGCGCTGGAGAGTGTTACACGGGAGAATCCCACTTTGCACCCTCTGGGCGGCTTCTGGACCATCAGTCTGAGAGGGGGGAAGCACTACGCATGTACCGGGGACCCACTGTTGCTCAAGTCTGCTCTAAACAAAGTGGGAGTGTTTGTGAACTATCCCCTGGGTGTGATCCACTTCTATGATGCACATACTACAGATCTCATTCACTCCTTCACCGACTGTCTCTTCATTCAAAATCTGCTGCCGTTCTTTAGCCCCAGTAGTAACTATGGAGGCACAAACTCTACCCCCCTGGTGCTCACAGCGGTGAAGGACCTGTGCAGTCCACCCAAGAAACTCAAACGGTAGAGTAGACTTGCTGATCACAAGAGTTTTTCTTCCTTTATTTTATATTTGTGGGTTAAACATGTGTGAATGAAACAAAACACAACTCCACGTCTGTTTGTGGTGAGGAAGCAACATTATAACTTAGATCCCTTTAAAGATCACAATCACAAAATATATTTTTAAAAAAACATAACTTAAATTACTTTATAACAGCAGATCCTTCTTACTCCTATTCTAGACAGGGAGACATTTTTCTGAACTTTGACAGGGAAATGTCCTTATTACTTTTTATTACATCAGTATGAAGATTTCTGCCTCTTTCGTCTTTTCAGCATCATGAATTTATATGAACGTGTAATAGGTTATACTGCGGTCATGGAATTACTTCAAAAAGCTCGCTCTGATTGAATTTGTATCATAGAAATGGACTTGTTTATGCAATCTTTGACATTTTTATCGAAGGTGATTGGCTTGATTTTGGTTTTCTCTTTTATTACGTAATTTGTGAGCTTTTGTCAAATACATGCTTTCAAATGAACAGCTACCTTTTACCTTTGGGTGAGTAGAGATGAGCAATTCCAGGGTTGAAATTATCCAAATGATTTATGTGAAGGTGTATGGAGTTTAAAACCAATGCAGCACTTCCTGTATTAACACAGGACATCACCATCAGCCTAAATGCAGCATTGAAATGAAGCAAAACACAACTTCAGGTCCATGTGATGAGGAAACATTAGAACATGCACAGCAAAAAGAGTGTTGTTTCCCCTGGTGAATATGAGTCCAATCTGTTTTAGAGTTAATTTAACATTTTGGGAAATGTTAATTAAGTAACACTGGACCAAAGTTCCTGTTTAACCCTGAAATCCAGAGTTATATTAATGTTTTGAGAGTAAACGGGTAAGACTTTTTATGATTATCCTGATTTAGCACACAGCTGTGTTTTATGTTTACACTTTATTTTAGTTAATTTAGGATGAAATTATGTACAAAACTGGTTCAACCTGGTCTTCTCTCACAGGAGTTTAAAGTGGTGGGTGGAAGGTGCCAAAATAACACTAAGGGAAGTTGAATTAACTTCTTGAACCATATCACCTCTGGCAACTAACCCCAACTCGAACC
>JACN01092932.1:0-11211 GCA_000787155.1 Scartelaos histophorus | reverse complement strand
CAAACTCCCACCAGAGACGACCAGTTTAACCCATTTTTTATACATAATTATATCTTAATTTAGCTAAAATAAAATGTAAAAATAAAACACCTCTAAATCGAGATAACTCTACACAGTGTTATCCACAAACTTTATTGATCCACAAGAGAAATTTGTTTTGGTTTACACTCAAAACATTAATATCACTCTTGATTTCGGGGTTATACATTTCCAAAAATGATCTCTATTACAATTTGGACTCATATAAACCCTGAGAAAATGTTAAAATTGATTCTGTGAGAGTGAATTTTAACACTTGCGGTGTATTATCATTATTATCATTATAATAGCACTTTGAACGGGAGCAAAGGGAATGGGAAATGAAAGTGAAACGTATAAAACATGTTCATACTTTGTTTTCAGCAAATATAGGATTTTGAAAAGAATAAAACTTGGTAATCTCAATAAATCTGGTTATGTATTAGCGGTTAATCCCCCACAGAAGTTAAATATTTCCTTTTTAATTCCTGCACAGCCCAAAATAAAAGCAGGATGTGTTGCTTTTCTGCGCCTTTACTTGCCTTAAAACCGGCTGTAGTATTAGCCCTCTCGATCCACCACTACAGCTCGCCGCTCCCTTATGGCGCCTGTATTTACGGGCTTGTATTCCGGAGGGATCATTATCTCAGGATGCCCGGGCAGCGCTGGTGGTTAAGGTCAGGAGGTGCAGGCTAGAGCTCCCCTCCTCTCAGTCCACTCTCCCTCAGACTAACTGTGTAATCATGCCTGAAGTCCACACAAAGCCAGGGTCCATCCACAGCTCACCATTATACCTATTGGAGACTCGCACCGGCGCTGAATAGAGTCTCTCCCTGTATTTTTGGTGCGATAGCAAAGGTGGAGGTGACTACGGGAGAGCCAAGGGTCAAAGATGATGGAAGAATGTCACGGGGTGTCGTAAAACTAGTTATTTGATGGTAAATTTGGATTCAATTACAGTTTGAAATACATTTTATGCTGAAGTTACACTGTGAAAAAGTGAAAACTATTGTAAACTCAAGCGCAAAACAAAATTCAGTTATTCAGTTTCAGTCAAATCAAAAGTGTAGCTGGAGCGAGTTGCTACGTTCCACAGCGAGATGAATATTCTGTCGATATTTGTGAATTTGAAAATGATTTGGAGTATTGTGAAATACAGTCGTCCCTCGCAATAACGCGGTTCACCTTTCACGGCCTTGCTGTTTCGCTGATTTTCTTGTGTGCAATTTTGCAGGCTTTTTTTTTTTTTTTAAACAGTGTATGAATTGTGTTCTGCGTCCTGATTGGCTAAGAGAGAACCTGTGCATTGTGTTCTGCGTCCTGATTGGCTTATGGAGAACCTGTTCATTGTGTTCTGCGTCCTGATTGGCTAAGAGAGAACCTGTGCATTGTGTTCTGCGTCCTGATTGGCTAAGAGACAACCTGTGCATTGTGTTCTGCGTCCTGATTGGCTAATGGAGAACATGCACATTGTGTTCTGCGTCCTGATTGGCTAACGGAGAACCTGCTCATTGTGTTCTGCGTCCTGATTGGCTAAAGAACCTGCACATTGTGTTCTGCATCCTGATTGGCTAATGGAGAACATGCACATTGTGTTCTGCGTCCTGATTGGCTAAACGACCTGCGCATTGTGTTCTGTGTCCTGACTGGCTAATGGAGAACCTGGGCATCTTGCTCTGCGTCCTGATTTGCTGAAGTACTGTAGACACTGTCAATCAATCTCCTCCGTGCCGAGTCTAATGTACAGTACAGAATGTGTTCACCCAAATTTACATAAATGTTCGATTGCTAGAAGCGAGACTCTGAAGAGCTGTAGATCTGCAAACAGGCGTAACTCTAACTGAGGAGTACTTTGAGAGTATTTAAACAAGAGAGAAATGTAAGGAAATGGTCATTCGGTCTGAAAAGTGTGTGATGAGAGGTTTTACAGCCTTAAAACATACATAATAATTGTTAAAAAATAAAGCGGACTACCTCACAGATTTCGTCTATTGCGGGTTATTTTAGAGAGCGAGAATATCTGTACTTTTCTCTCAACTGGATGTAACTAAACTTTGATTATTGTTCTTTTCCGCTGTTGTGGCGCTTTGACCATCAGATCCAAATTCATCATGACGTGTGCATTTTCTGATCCCTTTTAGCGAGAACGATTCCAGATTGATACTGTGTAGAAATCACTTCAGAGTGACACACCAATCTGCTGTTTGTACTGACGCTGAGGTTGGTTCATTGAGCACAGCACTGAATCTTACTGTAGAGCCATGAATATGTGAGTGTCTCCGAGGCAGAGCGCAGTATGTGGCCCTGGGAATAGAGTAGCAGCACTAATGAGTCTGATTGTGAAGTAAAGCCAATGAAAGTTTCCTGTTGAGAACATTTGCCTACATTTTGTCTAATTTTTATAACAAGACGATGACACAAAATGTATTAATGGAAGTTTAACGTTCTTAATGATGGACAATCTTCAACGTTTAACGATATTCATAACAAACAAAAACATACCTCTAATTGGGTTTCTCGCACAATCCTTTAGCACGTGGCTTGTATTCATGGATAATTCACATTTTCCAGAAGTTTGCACAACTTTAAAACAGCTTTCCTGGGTGGACTGCACATGCACAGCCAATCCGCTCTAACCCCAAAACATATTTTTTCAATTTAACAGAGTCTTGTGATCTGTACCATTTTTATAAACCTACTTTTTCTGCGTATATGGGATTTTAATAGCATTTTCTAAGTAATTTTTAGGTTATTTTTTATTGCAAACTGACTTTTTTATGTTCGAAAACGTGTAGAAATCAGTGAATTCTGCAAGTTCAAGTACTAGGTGACATCACACAAGACTATCATTACAGCCAAGCCCCACACTGTTCCTTATACCGTCCATCCTCTGACTTTCACTGTCTTTTTGAGTCCTGTTGCCAAGTTTAGCAGCTTAAATGTGGTTCTGGACGAAGTTTAGGTCAGCGGTCCCACTTTTAATAATAAAAGTATTTAACAAAGCGAGGAGAGGCAACCCCCGCTCCCAGTCAGAACGCACTGAACTGAATGAATGGACAGACGTCACTGAGAATGCTAAGCCATCGCACTTGAAGAGCTAAATAAAGGCGTAGTATAGCGCACGCCGGATGACATTTGAGTCAGCACGCGCTCTAAAAATACTTCTAAAAAACAATACGCTTTCCACGGCGAACAAACAAATACGTCTTTGTTTAAAAATGTGAGAAATAATGAGCTTGAAAACAACTTCGGGAACAAATGGCCCAGTTTTATTCCAAACACGTCACGTACATGCTGCGCTAAATGCCAAGCTAATTAACAATAGCGCGGAATACACTGGCAGTTTGTTGCGCGTCGTGCAGGTGGGGGCCCCCGGCATAAGGGCCCCTGACAGGCCTGTGTACAGGTGTGTGCTCATTCACATTCACGCAAGCTAAAGCAGGTCATGCCCCCCACACCCTGGCCCCTTCCTCTCTTTGTGACTCACTGCTGTTCACTACAATTACCACCATCCCAAATTACGATATTGCGGCAACACAAGCTCATAATGCCAAGAGATGGAGCTTCTCGATACAAAGAAGTAATTGGATATTTAAATGCCGGGGATGGGATCTTGCGAGACAAATTTGCCACAATTCCTCAGATTTTATTTCCCTTTTGGATTGGACAAAAAAAGGATAAGTGTTTTGAGAAGCCGAAGTTTCAAAAAGCACTGCTGAATGACAACAAAAATATTCCCTGAAGTAAATACTAACTCTGAAGGGAACTAAAACGGACTAAACAGTTAAACAGTTTTATTATTTATAAGCTAAAAGTGGGACCGCTGACCTAAACTTCGCCCGGAACCACATTTAAGCCGCTAAACTCGGCAGCAGGACTCAAAAAGATAGTAATGATAGTCTTATGTGATGTCACCTAGTACTTGAACTTGCAGAAGCACTGATTTTTATACGTTTTTGAACACCTAGTTTTCAATAAAATAAGCTAAAAATGACTTGGGGCAGTAGACAGTGCTATTAAAATCCCATATACACAGTGAAGTGGTGAAAAAAATAGATTTAAAAATATGTTAATAGATTATAAGACTATTTTAAATTGAAAAAATATGTTTTGGGATTAGAGCGGATTGCCTGTGCATGAGCAGTTCACCCAGAAAATCTGTTTTAAAGTTGTGCAAACCTTTGGAAAATGGGAATTGTCCATGAATACAAGCCATGTGCCAAAGGAAATGACGTCAAAATCTCGTCTCGTAAAGTTCTTATGGACCCAGTCTCGTGTCTCGTCTTGTGGAAATTATGTCTCGTCCCATCCTTATTATATGCTCTAAAATAAATATATACTTCAAAAATATATATATTTTACGGGAAATGTGTATGTTATTTTGTGCTGATGAAACAAAATGTACTTTTCTTAGCAATCTGCATCATAATTATTCCTCACTTGCCATAATTACTCACCAATCTGAGCTTATAAGTGGTTTTCATAAGTCTCAGAGACCAAAGCTTTGCCGTGACAATAAAGCCAACAACAACAATTAGCATGCTGACTGCCCACTTCCTGATTTTGGAGAGTAAAATGACCTCAAGAGCTGCTCGTACAATCTATCTGTTCTGGGGCAAGACACAACATTTACTGTCCCTTTTAAGGTAAATATAACTTAAATTCTATTAAATTATTTGTGGTTTGGCTTCACCACAGCAGCAGAACCATTGGCCTCCTCAGACTATCCAACACCACCATGGAAACCCTATGGAAATTAACTTTGTACGTGTGTTAATTAAATACAAATTAAACACTTGCATTACTTATGACATACTCCCCCCCCCAAAAAAAAACATCGTTCAAGTTATTTTTACCTTACCTGACGCATGCACACATAAAATAATCCCAAGTTTTTGTCAGTTCAGTCTCAAAATGTAGCTGATGGCCCATTTACTTGACCCTTTGGTGGTTCGACTCCTGCTATGTGAATACACGCGTTTTTATTGTGAATTTGAGCCAGACACTTCACCCCGCCGACCTGTACGTAGCCTATATGTGAGCGTTCGTGTCTGATCGTGTTTATCTCCCTCGGTTTTCTGCAGGCATGACTCAGAACGGTTGCTTAGCGATGATTTTTTTCCCAAAGAGGAGAGCGTTTAGTTGGGTTCCATTTTGGACAGAGGGAGGTCACTTTGACACGTTACATCACCTCTCATTAGACTTGCATAAGAAAGTCGCTGGGTTTTGTTGCCACTCAATGTGTTTGCCGTGAATGTTGGGTAAGTTGAGACGGGATCTGATTCTCGCTTTGTTTTAAAGTTTTAAAGCTGCACTGTGTAACTTTTCTGGTGGAGGCTCCGTCAAGTGCTTTGTGTTACATTTATATGAAAAGCGCTCTATAAATAAACTTTGATTGATTGATTTCAAGTGCTTTCCTCCACCGACGTTCTCCATCGGCTATTGCTTTGTCTGGAATGTTTCGCAGTGTGGCATTAAAGCTTTCTAGCGTCGCGGAGATCGAACCAAACCCAGTTACGGGTCAGATCTGTGGAGAGGCAGCCCCACTCGCAGTCAGAATGGTAAATAGTCACATTTTTACGTAGCGCTTTTCCACTTTTTCATCAACCACTCACTCATTTGGAGGCTCCGTCAAGTGCTTTGTGTTACATTTATATGAAAAGCGCTCTATAAATAAACTTTGATTGATTGATTTCAAGTGCTTTTCTCCACCGACGTTCTCCATCGGCTATTGCTTTGTCTGGAATGTTTCGCAGTGTGGCATTAAAGCTTTCTAGCGTCGCGGAGATCGAACCAAACCAAGTTACGGGTCAGATCTGTGGAGAGGCAGCCCCACTCGCAGTCAGAATGGTAAATAGTCACATTTTCCACTTTTACATCAACCACTCACTCATTCACACACACACATTCAAACACCAGTGTACGCAGACACTAGGGGGCAAGGTGGGTTAAGTGACTTGCTCAAGGGCACAATGACAGCATTCATCTGTGGGAGCTGAAATCCCACCAGTCAACCTGTGGCTCAGTGGATCTAACCGCTCAATCGATGATGTTTTACAAGTGGGATTTGAACTGCCAACCTTTAGATCAGAACACTTTGGCTACTGTGACCCGAATGCCTGTTTTTCTAGGTATTACTGAGCTACAAAAGCACCTGTAATTGAATAAATGTAAGGTAGAGCTGTTTAATGCTTTAAAAAGAACATATAGACACTTAAATCCTAATGATTATTTGAAATTAAACTTGATTCCGAATTAAGTGGGTGGTTCATTCCAATTAAAATTTTTTCCTTGACTGCTTAAAAAATAATTCCGGTCGTTCATGTTCATTGGATCATTCTTCTGACGCGATGACGCTCTGCAAAAAAAGTGCCCGGAGCAAACTTTAGTCTCAAACCGAAACATTTTTCTAATAAGTGCGCTGGATGAACTACAGATAATGAAAAGAGCGGATGGCAGTAAAACATAAAAACACAAACCCTTTCAAAGAGGTAGCGGAAAGGTTTGAACAAGGAGGGTTCGAGGACGGAGACGCTGCGCAGATCAAAAACAAATGGAAACAGTCGAAGCAGGAGAACAACAAAGATAAAGCGCATAACGATAAGAAAAAGCAAAAAAAAGGTAGCAGGTGATTGTGTTTTCTTCCATTAAACATAAATATGGTCGTGTCCCTGTCCAATTAGAACCCGAGACATCGAACAGAACCATAAATAAAGTGTTTTCAATGTAAATATTGATTCAGAATGATTATTTCCATGCAAACTCGAGAGAAAATGAGGTCATTCGAGGCAGAGCAATGACTCCAAACCAAAAAGTTATTTAGTACAGATTTAAGCACAGCACTTTACTACTTTTACTTGGTTACATTCCACCTCCGCATCTCAGGCTTTGGGCTATTTCCAAAACACATACATTATTATTATCACTCTACAATTGCAGTGACTCGGATGTTCTCGTTTCCTTTTCCGTGACTCATGCTTTGGCCTGAACAGTATGGTGATTATGGATGCTCGACAGGGGCAGGAGTGACGTTCATAAACAATAACGTTATTTCCTTTGGAGCTGGAAACACAATAAGCAGGGACCTAACTGAGTTGTGCTGTGGAGAGTGGCCCGGGGACGGCACTCGCTCACTCTGGGGAGGGGGGCGGGTGCAGAAATGTCCATGTATTTAGATAAAGTGGGATTCTATTGGACTCCAGAGTGTTGAAAGTCGAAAGTTTGAGGATAAAATGTTTTTTCCGGTAATAAAACGTGAGTTAAAAAAGGTGAAAAAGGTAAATAAAATGTGGGTTTAAATCCTTCATTTGATTGCATTTTCACAGTTCTGTCATCTATCCTTTTATAGGCAAACGTACTGGGAACTTCACAAAATAGATTTTAAAGTCATGCTTAAAAAACATCAAATTGACATAAATGTTAAATAAAAAAATAGAGATTGACCAATATGGGTATTTTTAAAGTCGATGCCAGACGATGGTCGAAAAGCTCTGCCGATATTTTTTGAGCTGATATGTAGGCAGATTTTTATTATTTTCTTCAATTTATGCAAGTTTAATTTATTACAAACTCAAGAACAGTCACTTTTTACTACAAACCCGTAGATATATAACAAATTGAAATCCCTTGATACAATATTTGCACGATTATATTCGATATTTATTGTGATATTTTGGGAAGGCTTATAGAATTCTGAATATGCTAGTCCTTTTTAAAAGCTGTGAAAAAGCCTTAAAAAGCCTTTGGTACGGTTATAATGAAGAATTAAGACTTAAAAGTGCTCAATAACAGTTATTTCTTCATGTAGCCTGCACTGGAAACACCAAAGGATTATGGTCTATGTAGTTCCTTCTATTGCTGCAAGTTTATTTATATGATGCATTTCATACACAAAATAATTCAAAGTGCTTTACAGAATAAGAAAGACAATAAAAGCACAAAGAAAGACAATAAAATCACCGTAATCAGATTATTGTGAAGGCCTCCAATTGTATTTTGAGACTTTTGACGATACAGTATCACATTTGAAGAGTCTCGATCTCTATATAGGTCTATGGGTTAAATGCTAATGCTAACTCTTATTTGACATAAATGTTAGACCGAATGTTGCCCCAGTTTGAAAAATACCGAAGTCGTTCCCATTTAGCGAAGAAAAGCCCATTTATGTTCCACAGACCGATGAGACTGCAATATTTTGGTTATTGTTACATCCCTAAAAACTCCTAAGGAAACTGCGTACTCATATTTTGTGCAGTTTTTTCCAGTTAAAGCGCTAAAATAAAGCTTTGTGTTTGTTTTTAGGCAGCTGATCGACCAAAAAACAATATATCGACCTATGCCTGTGCTCTAAGATATGATATCTGATATGCTAAAAAGGCCAAATATCGGCCATATGGATCTAACGCTATTAAAAAAGCAATATAATAACTATAACCGTACACGTTCCCTTTAAATTCACTTGTGTATTTTCCCCATATACAGTGTGTTAGTCTCTCATTATGCACGTACACCTAAGCTCCACATGTTCCTACAGACGCTGCTTTACACCAGTCAGATGGCGCTTGAAGTTAAAAATAACACGCCACTCTTTGCTTTAAAATGAAGTTGATGCATTATTGCTACGAATTAACCGAAACCATGGTAACAACACTTGGCAATATGCTGTCATAAAGTCCCTACAGTACAGTACAAGTATTATTCCCCCATAATTGGCTTGATACTTCCAACATTGTCTCCAAAGAATACTGCGCTCGGATGACACTTGTGTTACTCGCGGCTAATGATTTTCTTACCGCCATGTTAGAGTGAACCAGCTGGGATTTTAAAGAACGTATGAAATTGTAGGTTCAAATGGCTTTCCACACCAAGGAGGTAATGAGGAGATTGTGAAACCGTATCATTAAAATAAGCTTTAAGTGCTCCTCTGGCGTCTGTGAGTTATAAAGAGCTCTGCGGATGGCGGGTGGTGACGTGGTTAATAAATGTACATGATTTAGCATGGGAATATGAAGGATTAATCGCTACATGTCACCCGGCGATCAGGCCCGCCGTTTGCACTGATGCTAGCCTGTGTTTTTAGCGCAGAGGTCACGGCGTCATTAGCCACGCTGATTTCTACAACTGATTCATTGACGAAAACAGAAGTGTGTGAAAACATGTGAAAATGACACTGCGCAGTTTGTTTAGTTGAAGAAATGTGCATCATTGCAGCTTTAATTGGCTTTAAAAGAACCCATATTATGCAGTTTTCTGAACTATATTAAGCGTTAAGTGTTTCATCATCTCAAACGTACCCGGATGTGTTTTGTTTCATTCACACATTATTTAAGCTGTGTTTTTCTCTCAAACTAAAAACACTCCGCTCCACCTTGTGATGTCATGTGGTGATGCAGGAAGTGCTTAAACTCCATGCACCTTCACTAGACCCAGAAATGACAAAACAAAGACAAAATTATGCAATTAGGCGACGTTACTGCGCATGACAATTGGCTTTAAATCTCTAGCACAGGCCAATATTTAGGTTTGGCTGATCTGGTGGCTAAAAAATACACAAAAAGCTTTTATTTTAACACTTTAAAAGAATGGGTAGGACCGCACAGAATGTGATTACACAGAGACAAAATTGTGTAATAAAATTGTGTAATAAAATTTAAATTATTATTACACAAAGACAAAATTATGCAATTAGGCGACGTTACTGCGCATGACAATTGGCTTTAAATCTCTAGCACAGGCCAATTTTTTATTTTGGTTGATCTGGTGACTAAAAAAATAAATAAAAAGCTTTTATTTTAACACTTTAATGGGAAGGTAGGACTGCACAAAATGTGATTACACAGCTCTCTTTTAGATTTGTGGTAAAAAGGGAGACTGGAGGGAGTTTGAAGTGGAAAACATCTAAATCAGCCCAAAAATATTGGCAGCGCTAATCAGCCTTATTCTAAATAATCATTATCAGCATCGCCATGAAAAAACACATATCAGTGGAACTTTAAAGAGTAAAAATGCTCAAATCGTGGCAATAATTTATGGATTTCCAGGTTCGCAACTATTTAGGCAAGAGGATGAATGAAACAAATGTACATGAAGAAAACTAATACAACTCCATATGTTTTTGATATGTTTTTGATGAGTATATTTATGTATTTTTTTTCAGTCAAGTTGTAAATTTTTTTGCTGATAATCCAATATTAGCCAGAAATATGTCAAATCTTGTCACCAAACATTTTCTGTACCCGTTTTTGTTGCCAGAACTTTACAAAATCCTACTATATCTTTGAGTGTTTAGTTGATTCATTCATTAACTCGAGCCATGACGAAAATATATAAAATTCTTTGTAATTCACGAATTTTTGTCCCTGATCATTCCACATTTAGGCAAATAACGGTAAAACGGTCACTTTTAATACAGCACTTTTCCATCTTGAAGTCACTCCAAGTTTTCAAGGTTGGTTTAAGTTTTTTGGGAACTGAAATCACGAACTGGATTCAAACCACCAAACGCTCCACCAACTGAGCCACCGCCGTCCATTACAACCCATAATAACTTCGCGATACGCCACATTTGAACCAATCCTACCGTTTCAGACCGGCCGCCGACACGTCCGCAGTGCCGTTTTTATACCATCCCCCAAAATACCTCTACCTTTTGCCGTCTCTGCTTACCTGAGCCTTTCTATTTCCACTTTGCTGACAATAGAACATATGTAGGTCCCTGCTTATGACATTTGCGTATCCGATTTCGTGTTGGCCGTATTGAAGAAGTGCCACGCGCTGTGTAACTGGAGCAAATGCCTTCATCACACCGCACCACGTTGTCTCCCTAATCCGATCGCACACGCTCACTGTATCCTTGAGAATACCGGCAGCCAGGATTTATTTCCATCTTCTCCTTTCGGACGCCGGTAGCATTAGCAGTCTCCTCTCCCGCTCTCCCTCTCTGGCTCACACTCTCTCTTTATTTATAGTGATTGAATGGGAATTGCGGTTTGAAGGGCTGCAATTAGCAAAACAAGGTGGTTAATCAGGTAATGTAATGACATGCAAATATACTAAATGTAACGGAAAAACTGTGTAAGCATTGAGTTTAGATGTCCACAGATATGTTGAGAAATGCACTCAAATACAGCTGTAACATGAATTCCCACAGTTTTAAAGATTTATGCTATTTTCTGATCTGTTAGAATGTTTCCT
>KN497812.1:1106-14589 GCA_000787155.1 Scartelaos histophorus | reverse complement strand
ACCACCCCGGTCTGCCAGTCCAGAGTCCAAATTCAAAACAATAAAACTACTCAAACAGAAACATGCCTTTAGTTGCTATATCCAGTTTTTAGGGTTATGGTAAGCAGCAGAAATAAAAATATACATGCTAAATATAAAGGTAATTCTAATTTTGGCCCCAAAAAGGAAAAAAAAAAAAAATGCATCACTTCCTGAACTACAATCTTGTGATGTCACAAGTTAGAACAGAGTGATTTAAGATGATATGACGGACATCTTGGTCAATTTCAACATGGGACATTTAAAACGAATTTATTCCATGAATTATGTTCAATAACTAATACACTTTTTTGTACAATTTGACATTCTTTTTTGTATACTTCACAAAAATGTTTTTAAAATTACCATGTTTACCTAATTTATCACAAAAAAAAATTAAATTACATTAAATCATTATGATGTTGCACCATAACGCTGAAGCAAGTTCCTAGTTGAGATTTTTTTTTTTTTTGCAATAAAACTTCTGATTAATTAAAGCCACAGTATGCAACTTTTTAGCTAAACAAATAGACATCAATTATTGCACTGAAAGAAATGCATCTTAACTCTGAGCAGTGTCATTTTTTTCTCATAATGCAGTTTAGCCAAAACCTAACCTGTCCCTACTCCCTATCCGTAACCAAATGAACTGTTCCTAGAGCTAATCTTAACCCTAACCATAAGCTTAACCTGACTGTGAAAAATATACATTGTTGTATATAACATTTCTGATTATGGGAGCTAAAACAAAGTGGCGGTCGAGTGACATAACCACAGACTGTATAAAAATTGGCCTAAAGGAGCGTGACGTCAGCCATAGCATTCAACTCCAGTCAAATGCAGCTCATGAGGCTTGCAGTTATAGGGATTGAATTTGGAGACAGTTCCATAATAGGAATAGAAATTGAAATTGGCAAAATAAAAGCACAGGAACATTTTAAGACCACAATGACAAGGCTCACAGCAGTTGCAAAGTGAGGGACGACAATATTTAAATGTAAAGTCAATTGGAGCCAAAGTCAGTGGAGCTGGACGTATGCCTATGCTCACTTCCTATTTGGAACATAGCGGCTAGTGGGTTAGCTCTGTCCATTTACATATACAGTCTATGGGCATAACTCACTTGTGTACAAAAATGAGGCATCTGAGCTTGCCTGCACTTCCACAAACCTGACTTGTTGTGCTAATTAAATGGATTGAATCGTCCACATCGAGAAACTCATCTATCTCCATGGCGACTGTTCTGAAGTATGGTTCTAGCTTCCTATGTTTATGAAAAGTCGCGCGCCGTACCTTGAAACCCTCATAGACTACACCATATCAATTTAAAACATACTAACCTCTTCTCTGTCTCCTCCTTCACGTCCAACATCCTTCCGCCATATTTCTCCAGTCGCCTCAGATCCATCGGTATAACCATAACCTCCCCCGTTACTGTGCTCTCGCGGAACCCCGTCGCGGAGAATAGGCGTTCCATCAGGCCGAGTGAGGGCGGGCGTACTGATATATGCGCTCGTTATATTGTTTGATGGTGTGGATAGAGGCGGTGATTAGGCCCGAGCAGGCGCGCCCCGGTCCAGAGCCCCCCCTCCAGGCCGATAGGCTCATTACGACGCCGATCGATGCCGAGTATTGATCGGGGGTTGTATGTAGTGCTAAGGATGTTAATATGGGAGTAAACAGGCCGGGGGGAGTGGGGGCGTAGTGGTGCGGTTGATGTAATCGGTTGCGAGTTTGAGCATGGCTGCCGTTGTGTTATTGGGCAAGACACCTCAATGTCATGGATGGACAACGCTTTAGCTGATTTATGTATGCAGCGCCAAGGATGATATTATTGGACAGTCAGCGGTTGTTGGTTTGATTCCAGTTTTGAAAAAGTATAATCTTGTTTGTGCTCTTCAATGCCAATCAGTGTCAAAAGTGTCAAGAGTGTTTTGCTAATAGTCCAAAGGTTGGCAGTCCAATTCCAGTTTCAGCGTACAGTTGTTTGTCCTTGGGCAATTGAACTGTAGCCAGAATGTTGGCAGTTTGGTGACAGGTTCTGAATACGGATGTTGTTATTGTGTCATTGGGCAAGACATCTCAATGTCACAAATCAATTGAAGGTATTGATTGGTGCATGTATTTAGCACTATGGATGTTAATATGGAAGTAAACACATGGAGAAGAGTAAAAGGGTCATAGAGTGGTTGACGCGTAGCCAGATGGTTGTGAGTTTGAACCACAGATAATGTACAGGGTGTCCCAAAAAATTTGACATGATTTTCTAGCTTAATGAAACTGAACACTTTAGGTGTTGCCAGTTGGTGAAGTTTTTCCACTCTTTAGGACTGAACGGCTCAACCTGAAAACAGAACAAAAATAAAACATTAAATATAAAATCATTCTGTGAAAATTTGAGGTTATTTCAACAAGAATTGTCTAAATTATCGGACTGTGAAAATATGTCATATTTTCTGGGACACCCTCTATACTGTTGTTGCTGTGCCTTTGAGCAAGACAATGCAAAATCGACTTCATTGGGCTTTTAATCATATTATAACAAGTCACGTTTTCTCATCACAAACATACCCGGAGTTTTAAAATTGCCAGTTTTGTGACATCACAGGTAAAAGCCCAATGGTCTCCTACTACTCATTTTGAGTCCATGAATCAAAATATAAGGGTTTATGCCATCAACTTGTGTTCACTGCAACAGGAATATGTCCTAAACCTAGTTCTTAATAGAAATTAGGTGTGTATTGTTAGAAGTTGGTGATTATTTTTAAAAGATGAAATTGTTATTCAGGAAAATTTGGGATACTGGTTCAGCTGATATCCTGTTAAATTCACACAAAGCTGTTCTGTAGTTACTTGCAGGATACATAAGAGTTAGATAACACAATCAGATCTATTTTGTAATAAGTTAACAGTGTTTTGATAGAAAAAAAAATAGAATTCAATATCGATATTGTAACAGAAAAAAACATATTGGTGCATTCTCAATTGTCAGGCAAAGGTCCTCGAGAGCATGTTTAAAGTCCAGTAACAACACAAATAATACAAACACAACACAAAATCTATTCTTTAATTATAAAATTGGTTTCAAAAATCTACTCTGAATTGTCGATGCCAGCCCCATCAAAGCTACATTTGCTGCTTTCACCTCCTTACTGATGATCAAACCGTCTCTAAACTTTGAAGTCAATTTGAAAGTTATATTTACCATAGTGTGCAGGTTGGATTCTCGGCATAGACTCAAATACCAGGTAGATATTAAAAAATGTAAATGTTATTGCAGTCATCCCACGCACAGACAGCCCCAGCCCTGCAGACATAACTCGCGTACACACAGTATCTCTCTGATTCCAAATGACTTTTTCATAATTCATGTGTTTGGCAACTATTCATTTGCTTAATTGTTTTCTTGTTAATGTAGTCGGGAGCCATATTTTATCACCGTGTCTCGAAATTTACATGTTGGATATAAGCCTGGAGCGCTGCGCAACTTCTGATACGGGTGAAATGTATTGTTTTTGCTCAGTGTGATGTTGTAATGTTTTAATTCTCTGTGATTCGCTTAACTTTGGGAGCAGATGTTAAAGATTCTGCACGATTCTTCTTCTCCAAAAGTCAAATTGTCCGCCGTTTGCGAGACCCAAGCCTGGATAAACGTAAAGAGGGGTTTGTCTGTTTGATTTCTGTCATTGTGTCATTGTACAAGACACTTCCGCCACTTTGGTTGAATGGTTGATGCCGTCTCTGCTGAAAACCTTTACGTAATTCCTTAAGGCCAAGCTCAGAGCAAACCTGAATTTACAAAACTAAATCAGTGACAATCCTCTGTAGATACAGTAGAACTTTCGCTAATTAAATTAAGACACAAACTGCACGGCAGCATGAATTATTTGTGCGTTTACAAATTCATTGGGAGTGATTTTTAATTTTTTTCCATCAATAAAAGTAAGCTTTTTGGTTTTGTTCTGCTGTCATGATGTCAAATCGGCAAATAGTCGTCCTGATGTTCTACCTTTTCCCGATCTTTTCTCGATAATGTGTAGAACTCACTTTAGGGTGCTACACATATTGGCGTTGTCCAGTAAACTTGCATATAAAAACAGTTGTGAATATGTGCGATTTTACACAACAAAATAAGCCTGGGGTCGAAAAACATGCTGGATGTCTCGAGTTGGACGCCTTGGCATTTGAGTTTAAATGGCCCGAAATATGTCTTGGACTCAGTGGACGAACGTCGGAGAAAAATACTTGCTTGCGTGTCCAGGGCGTCCATTGCGGTGACTGTGAGTGCCTTTGTTTTATTTTTTGTTTTTTTCCCGGTTGTTTTGTGAACAATAACAGAGCAACAGATAATTGTTTTAGCGTATTAATTACATAAAACCCATCAGCAGAGACGGCGGCGTGTCTGGGTCCATGATTTAAGATCTGGTTCCAGATTCCTTCTCCTCATTCTCCTTCTTCCACATAATGACGCCTCAGGTAGTTCACAATACAGAAAAAAATAAGAGATCACTGCATTTTTTCTCTCTCTTCATATATGACGGCTGTTCCATTCCAGCACAAACTCGGCTCATTCTGCTTCACGAGGGACTGACGAGGTGATCACCTGAACCAAATCTGATTCAAAGAAAAGTCTAAAAAGCACTGCTGTTTTCAGGAAAGCAGCGATGTGGCTTATTCCACCAAATCTTGATTTCTGGACTCTTCCTAAGTTATTGTGTTGTTTTAAATTGAATCTGATCTGCTTTTCTTTGCATTATCTGATGTATTTTCTTATTTTGACCCTTAATGCTCAAAATGACAGTATTTTTATTTGTAATTTGGGAGAAATGTCAAACAAAACAAAATGTTCATTTTACTCAAACACAAACCTATAAGTAGTAAAACCAGAGAAACTGACAATATTGCAGACGTCTCTTATATTTTTCCAGAGCTGTATGATGGTATAAGTAAAAGTTTTCTCAGTTTTGCCAGATCACATTTTGCCTTGTTCCTGTGGACACTGTGAATATTCATACCAAAAATAGGACGCCAGTAAAGGGTAGCACGTTTTTTCACAATTATTAATGTTCTACAGAATAATGCGTCACTTTTGCAAAAACAGAAGCAAAAACGAACAATGCAAAGATAAGACTGCTCATGAATAATCTCTCCTGGTCCCCCTGTACTTACGCTACAGATACTAGAACATTAGAACAGTTCAAAGTTTTATTCCATAAAGCTGTGAGACTGTTTTAATGTAAGCTAAATATGGCTGTTGACATGCGTTAGCCTAGCAACAGCGACTTCTGCAACTCCAAAAAATGGATGGAATATTTGAAAAAGTATCTCCACACGTCTACGACACTCACTAGGAAATGAGGTCCTATGTCCCTTTAACAATTTCAAATTTGTGAAAAAGTGCACCACCTCTAAATGTGCAGCAAGTGACTCCATTTTTGATACAGATGATTAGAATATCAATTAGAACAAGGGAAAAAAAGCGATCAGGAAAAATTTGGTGAAAGTTAATTCTATGAATCACCCTAAATCGATGCTGCTATATTGACTTGTCAGAAATTCAGCTTTTGCGACTTCACGTCACCAAATTGACAAACCACAGAAATACATTATGCCTTGGACGCACATCCACATAGACTTTGACACAGAATTTTAATTTTCTTTTGCTCTGAATCAGACCTGGACGAATGAGGGATTACACAGACATAAATTACAATATCTCTAGAATGGGTTCATAATTATTCAGCGTTCAGATTCATGTATCAATGCTGTGATTTTGAACAGAATAAAAAGAAATGTCCAAAAGAGGAAACCACAAATGTTGAATCTCATATTTCTCTTCATTATTATACAAATGCATTAGTCACTTTTCAATTTTGTGCATTATCCACACTGCACACTGAGTGGTAATAAAATACTGCAAATAGGGGGAAAAAAACAACCCACAAACAATAGCATTCCAAAAGTTGTCCTTTCATTGTAAAATCCGACGGTCCGATTCTATTTATCATCCCGCCCTCTTTCATTTTGGCCTGTTTACAAGTCCACCCCCGTCTCTTTATTTCCAGAATCCTTTGTTTCCAGTGTGTCCGGTCTGTGTAGCGTCCGTCTGCCCACTGCCCACCGTCTCTGGCAATGTCCCTGTCCAATATGGCGGACGACCTGCTTTCTATGTGGACAGCTGCGGTTCTGCGGGGTGTGATAGCTCCACCATTTTGTCGTAAAACTCCCGTATCAGGAACGGACAGACGTCGGCGTGTGTTTTGCAGCGTGGCCCGTGAAAGTGAAATAGAATAGCGTATCGTTTTCTTCATAAAACCGGCGATTGAATTCTGAGAGCAAAATAAATAAATGGATAAAAAATAAAAAAATATGAATGTGATTTTAGGTGAAAGCTGTATGGTGTCATGAATTCGAATATTTTTTAAAAAGTCCGATCCAAGTTCTATGTTTTAACAGAATATGGAATTTAATTCGCTATTTCTCTTGCTTTTTTTGTACTTTGTTGCTAAAAGGTTTTCAAAAGTATCAAAAATCAGATATTAAAACACATTTTGGAACTAGATATTCATTTAAAGTAGGAGTAATATGAAAAATTTAATTTTTTTTCACATTGTTCCTTCATTCTCAAGAGGTTTTAGATGTCTTCTGTGCATGTTTGAGTCATTTAGTGATCTCTCTTGGGCCATATACCAATCCTCCTGTAAGATTCTCTAGAAGGCTCTGCTTACAAACTGACATCACCCATGCTCCATTGTGACAATTCTCCGTAAATATACAAAAACGTGATACAAAGCTTGACAAACCTGATGTGATGTGCGGAAGTTTCATTGTGATAGCACTTTGAAGGGGAGTGACTTAGCCTGGAGAGCGATGGGAGGGGAGATTCAGCAAGATGGTCAAAAACAAAAGTGAAACTTATAAAAAGCATTCATATAATTTTCAAAACAATACAGTAAAACAACAGTAAAACCCCATAGAAGTAAAATATCCCCAATTTAACAACATGAAAAGGTGTTGGCAGTAATAATAATACTAATCATATTTTGTTTGTTTGTGTGTTTCAGTTGGTGGAGCCCCTGACCCCCAGTGGAACAGCGCCCAACCAGGCCCAGCTCAGAATCCTGAAGGAGACTGAACTCAAGAGGGTCAAGATCCTGGGTTCTGGAGCATTTGGAACGGTCTATAAGGTTGGTTGAAGTGAAACTAAACACCAAATTAACGTTTTTTGGTATTCAACTGCACACAGAGGTGTTTTTATGACCTTTTGGGGGGGTAAATTTGCAGCTTTCTGGTCCACATCACACAGAACCGCCCCGATTACCGTAGGGGTTAAGTTTGAAGTGTGGATACCTGTTCAATCCAGATCAATCCAAATCGTCCGTAAACCTCCAGACCTTCCTCTCCTTTAGTCCTTCTGACCCCAATAAGTTTTTGGATGAAGTTATGGACTGGAACTTTTAGTAGTAGTCATAGTAGTAAAAAGTTCTAAAAAGTTCTTTACGAATTGCTAATTGTGTCAATTGAAATTGCGATTTTGATTCAATTATGATGAATTTCACAGCTATAGGGAATTACAAAAGCACAAAAGTAGTAAATATAGCAGTAAATATAGTGAAAATACTAATAAATAAGTTTGAAGCAAATCCACAAATATTGAGTCGGATTCCTGTATATCCCTGAAATCTAAGGTATCATTTCCTCGTGGGCGTTCGACAGTATGGACAAATTAATGAGATTGTGTTTGGGGATTTAGAACATTAAGTCTTCTCCAGGAGGTGCACCGTTTGAGACCCAGAGCTCATCTCATCTTCATTTGTAGCTAATGCATTGTGGGAGTTTTCTATTCACATATGACATCACAACGTTTTATAGGTTGGAAATTGTTAAAGATCCATTGAGTAACTTTTCTAGTGGAGGATTCGCAACCTGATGTGATTGCTGATGTTATTGCTATATGTGTATAGTGGAATATTCCAGACAAATATTCCACGGTATAGAATAAATGAAGGCAAGTAGGTAACAGCACTGTGCTACCTTACAAATCAGATCTGTGGAGAGTCGTCCCTGTTCACAGAAGGAATTTTTGTATTTCTGAGCAATAAAAACCCATGTTATGAATAAACACTTTGGAAATAAGTAATATTTAATGTCGGCGATGTTCCACAGTACCAACCGATCAACCAAACCGGACCGAGTTACAGGTCAGATCTGTGTAGAAGCGACCCCACAGTCAAAATACCAAGTTTTTAGGTATGTTGGAGCTATAAAACCATGTGTATTTGAATACATGTAAAATAAAGCTCTTTAATGTCATACTTTGGAACATTCCAGGCAGAGCAATGATGTCTCCATAGAAACAAGCAGGTTTTGTGTGAGTTCTTGGGTTTTATCACTTAGAGAAATCATCAGGATAAACAGTTGCGGATCTGCACGAGCTGGCATGGGCGTTTAAATCCAAGGAAGCGAAAACTGGCGCCGAACGTTCTTTAGTTTTTCAGTGCCAGTGCTTACCAGACCTTTTCACTTTGTTCACTTGGAGTTTCGTGCCCAGCCCTAGGCACTGGCAGCCCGAGTTCATTTGTGATTGGAATATGCAGCAATACAGTTCCTTAAAAGGGCACGGTGTAACTTTTTTGGCGAAGGGGCCTGCTCGCTAATTCTTTCCATGGAGATGTTATTGCTTTGCCTCGAATGTGCCACAGTATGGTTTAAAACTTGGCCATTTTCTTAAAAACAAAGCATGTGATGCTACTAAGGTCGCTAATTCTTTCCATGGAGATGTTATTGCTTTGCCTCGAATGTGCCACAGTATGGTTTAAAACTTGGCCATTTTCTTAAAAACAAAGCATGTGATGCTACTAAGGAAAGTTACAGATCAGATCTATGGAGAGGCGACCCAATTTACAGTAAGAATGTGTGTTTTTCAATGTATTTTTGAGCTAAAACAGCTTTAACTTGACCTCGAATGAGTGCAACATGGATACGTTTAATGCCGTACTGTGGAATATTCCAAACAAATATTGGAATATGTGTGTGGCGAACACATAAAAGTTCTGCAATGCATCTTTATTTTCCAGGGGGGAGGCCATATTTTCAGTTAATATACCCTTTTCAGAGTCGATTCCGCTTTTCTCGTGGAGGTTCCGTTAAATGCTTTTCTTCATGGAGATTGCTTTGTCTGGAATGTTCCACAATATGGCATTAAACTTTTCTATCTTCAACTGAGACCAAGCCAGACCAAGTTACAGGTCAGATCTGCGGAGAGGCCACCCCTCAGAGTCAGAATGTCTGTTTTTCTAGGTATTTTTGAGCTACAATACCATCTGTAATTGAATAAATGTAAAGTAGAGCCGTTTAATGTCATACTGTGGAACATTCCAGGCAGAACAATGATGTATCCATAGAAACAAGCAGGTGATGGACCCCACAACAAAATAGTTAACTGGTCCTCCCAATCATGGTTCATACAAACTCATACAGAACCAGGACAAACCAAGGACACAGCCGAGGGGTTTTGGCTGAAGCTCGGACGCATTATTCACACCACTCCACAAGTCCAAAGTACAGCCTTGAATAAATCAACTTGACTGCTTTAAAAACCTGATTTCCGGTTTTCAAATCACCATTATTGACTGATGGAAAACCCTTTTTTTCATGTTTCATTCATAGATTTAGTTTACTTTTTTATTTTACTTTTTATGCATTTGTTTGATGTGTGTTATTTATTTGTTTAATTTTATTTAGAATTATATTTTTAAAGTCATTATTTGTTGACAATTCATTAATGTTTTTATTTATGTATTTATTTATTTGTTTATTTATTTTGTACTTATTTCTTTATGTATGTATCTATGTTTTCACAGGGCATTTGGGTTCCAGAGGGCGAGACAGTTAAAATTCCAGTTGCCATCAAAATCCTGAACGAAGCCACCGGCCCCAAAGCCAACGTGGAGTTCATGGACGTGAGTATTATTCTAGGTTTTTTTTTTGTTGTTGTTTTTTTCCATGGCTGATAAGCAATAAGCTCTGGCGATAATTTGCATATATTGGGCGGATTCAAATTATTTTCCTCAAATTATGTAATTACAATTTATTCCAAACTCCAAATACCCTGGTCTGGAGAAATCTTGTAAAAAGTGGGTCTGGTGGAGAAAGGTGGGTCTCGTAAGAGTTGGGTCTGGAGAAAGATGCATCTGAAGAAAGATGGGTGTTGAAAAAGATGTGTCTGGTGAAAGATGGGTCTGAAGAAAGATGGGTTTGGAGGAAGATGGATCTGAAGAAAGATGGGTCTGAAGAAAGATGGGTTTGGAAAAAGATGGGTCTGGAGAAAGATGGATCTGAAGGAACATGGGTCTGAAGAAAGATGGGTGTTGAAAAAGGTGGGTCTGGAGAAAGATGGATCTGAAGAAACATGGCTCTGAAGAAACATGGGTCTTAAGAAAGATTGGTCTGGAGAAAGGTGGGTGTGGAAAAAGATGGGTCTTAAGAAAGATGGATCTGAATAAAAGATGGGTCTGAAGAAGAAAGATGAATCTAAAGAAAGATGGATGTGGAAAAAGATGGGTCTGAAGAAAGATGGGTCTTAAGAAAGATGGGTCTGGAGAAAAATGGATCTGGAGAAAGATGGATCTGAAGAAAGATGGATCTGAAGAAAGATGGGTGTGGAAAATGATGGGTCTGAAGAAAGATGGGTCTTAAGAAAGATGGGTCTGAAGAAAGATGGGTCTTAAGAAAGATGGGTCTGAAGTAAGATGGATCTGAACAAAAGATGGGTCTGAAGAAGAAAAATTGATCTGAAGGAAGATGGATCTGGAGAAAGATGGATCCAAAGAAAGGGGAGTGTGGTGGATAAAGATGGATCTGGAGAAAGATGGGTCTAAAGAAAGATGGGTCTGGTGGAGAAAGCCGAGTCCGGTTGTTATATCGACACCAGAGACGTTAGTATTGAACCAGGGTCCATTAAAACCGTCCTTTACGAGTTCACGCTTTATTCCGAAGCTGCTGGAGGCTGTAAAGTTTACAAAGACCGTCTCTGTCCATTTATCTCTGTGCTTCTCATCGAAAATACTTCTCA
This sequence comes from Scartelaos histophorus, assembly GCA_000787155.1. NCBI lineage: Eukaryota > Metazoa > Chordata > Actinopteri > Gobiiformes > Gobiidae > Scartelaos > Scartelaos histophorus. The sequence goes on along the minus strand of KN497812.1, from coordinate 3,497 downwards.
GAATGGCTTTTTTTTAGCACCGGGCTGTAAAATTGACTGGGAAATAAAGCCACACTGTGTAACCTTTCAAGTGGAGCCTGCTTATCTCCACGGTGATGTTATTGCTTTGCCTGGAATGTTCCGCAATAAGGCATTAAAGTTATCCGCCAGCTGGTGTCGCTACGGCTCAGATAACAAAGAAAACGTTTGTACAAAACTTCATATAACAATTTTATTGATTTATTACGCCATTTTTGATCTATGTTTTAATGTTTCCTCATCACAAACACAAATCTTGTTCCACCTTGTGACATCATGCACTAATTCAGGAAGTGCTCCACTGCATTTTGAAACTCCACACAGCTTCACTAGAATCATTTGGTTAATTTCTACTAAACTAAAGTAAAAATTTCATGTAATATAGCACATTTAATACAATGTTTACTTCCGACCACAAGAGTTTAGATGATCCTTGGATTTCTTAGCATGATTTTAAAGGGAATGCCTGAGTGGCAGAGTGGTTAGCCTCAGGCCCTACTCATTATAACCACTATTCCTTCCTTCTTTAACCGCAATCCCGCCCACTGATGCACATTGATTGCTATTGTTCCGTAGTAGTGATTGACAGCTGAAGAATCCAAGAGTTTATGATTTTAGGAGACAAGTAAACAGAAATTGGATGTGCCCCATAGTGAAAAAAAATATTGTAGTGAATATTATAACCTCTACATTGCAAAAATTAAGAAAAAATCTGAAAATTACTTAAAAATAGCGAAATTATCTGTCCAACCTGATATAAGCTTTTAAATCTTGGGCAGATTAGTGAAATTTGCATACATTTTGCATAGATTTTTTTTAATCAAATTTTTATACCTGATTTGATTTTCCAGATTTTCCAGATTTTAGTTTATTTTTAAAGGTCATATTTACACAGAATTGAGTCTTGTGAGCTGTTGTTACCTGCTCCAAAACAGACCTGGAGTTGTGTTTTGTTTCGTTCGCACGTTTGAGTAAATTTCCAAAGCTCACAAAATGCTCCATTCCACCTTGTGATGTCATGAAGCGGTAGTTTCCAAGTTAACAGCTACATTTTACCTTTAGTTCAGTACAGATTTGCAATTCCAAGTCTGAAATCATTCAAATGATTGATGTGATGAGGTGTATGGAGTGTAAAAAACACAGTGGAGCACTTCCTGTACCACCTCATGACATCACAAGGTGGAAAGGGGATTACATTTTCAACCTGTATGAATGAAGCCAAACACAACTCCATTACAAAAAAGATCAGAAAATAGCTTCATATAGGTCTTTAAATATGTAACATTTTGGTGAAATTTAAAATCTGAATTGCGGAATTGTCGTGAATATTTTATGGAAAAACGCGGCGGTCATTTTAGACTTGGATTCTTGGATTCTCAGCTTCGTGTTTTTCTCCAAATCCTCCCCATTTGAAAAGTGACGTGAACACTTTTCGCTTTGTCCACCGCTGTTTTTTCAAAGTGGGGCATCTTGTTTTTTGGCCCCCGCTGGCACCCCTCCCTCTGTTCTCTCCATCCTCTCTCGTTTATCCCTGATAGAGGTGGAAGAGTAGATTCCCTCTCTCCTTCTGCCTCTTCTTCTCCATTTTCCCTCCTGTTTCTTCTTCTTCCCTTTTCTTTCTATTTCCTTTCTTCTTCTTCTCTCTCTAAACACCTCTCCTCTTTTTCTCCTTGTTCTTTCTCTTTTCTTCACTGTCTCTCTCTTTTCTCCCTCTCCTTCCTCTCCTATTCCCCCCTCTCTCTCCTCCCTCTCTTCCCTATATCTCTCTATTCTCTCTCCCTCCTCCTGTCTTTCCTCACTCTCTCCTCACCTCTTCCCCTCTCTCCCTCTCACTTCCCATCTTTTCTCTCATCTTCTTCTCTCCCCCTCCTTCTCCTCTCTTCCTTTATCTCTCTTCCCTCCCCTCCTTTCCCTTCTCACTCTCTCCCTTTTCTTCTCTTCCCTACTCTTCCATATCTCCTCTTCTCTCCTCTCTTCTCTCTCATCAATTCTCCTCCCTCACCCCTTCCTTTCTCCCCCTCTCTTTCTTCCTGTCTTTTTCCCCTCTCTCTTTATCCCTCTCTTTTCTCCTTTTTCCCTCTATCCTTTCTTCTTCTCTCTGTTTTTTCTCTTCCTTCCTCTCCCCTTCCTTTATTCCGCCTTCTCTTCCCTCTTTTCTCTCCTCTCCTTCTCTCGGTCCCTTTTTTTCTCTCCCCCCTCCTCCTCTCCTCCTCTCTTCCATATTCTCTCTCCTCTCCCCTTCCATCATTCCTTCATCTTCTCCCTACCTCCTCTCTCCCCTCTCCCCTCTTTTTTCTCCTTACTCTTCTCTCTTTCACTCTCTTTCTTCCCATCTTTTCAGTTTTTCCCTTTTTTCCCAATGGTGCACACTTC
>KN497810.1:40021-50522 GCA_000787155.1 Scartelaos histophorus | reverse complement strand
ATCTCTCAATATTCCTTCAACAACCTAACAAATGCATATATAGGCCTGCGCATCCCATACCACGGTGTGCTAAATATGACAATAAAGGGATTTGGTGTTAATATTACTATTTTGGCAAGAAAAGACAATGTGTTTTTTATTGCTACAGTCTCACGCATAGTAAAACATTGTGTAATTTTATAAACTCTATTGAAGACACGTATTTTATTATTTTTAAAATACCCATGATAAAATCAAATTCGACAAATAAAAAATGCAGCTAGTATTAAAATAAACTCTGCAAGCGGGAAAAGAAAATCGAATGAAAATAAACCGCATATGCACTTAGCGGGTCACTGATATTTCCCTGAATTATACTGTCAGTTGCCAGTCTCAAAATATAAAATATGAGAGAATATGGATGTAATAATAACATTTGAATGCTTAAAAGTAATCACAGGAATTGTGTTTTAATCTAACAATGGCCCAGTAGCCCAAGCTATCCAAAGCAATGAGAGGAGAAAAATCTATAAGTCACATCTCTGAAGTGCTCTGGGTCTGGTCGATGCATGCATGTAAATATTGCTTGTGAGAGCAATAATACTGCCTTTCATCACAATAGTGAATCATTATATTTATGCATCCGCTTGTGTTATTATTTTTGTGTGGGTTCGATATGCATTTGTGCACAGGGAAACAGTTGCTTTTTATGCTATTTGAATAATTGAGTTTGGTATAAATCAATAGCAGATATAATGTATGGTTCAATTTAATTTAATAACAACAAACTGTATTTTCAATAAAGAATTTTGTGATAATAAATTATTGGAAGCACTGACGGATGTACTGAATTAGTTTTAACAATATAATTCACAAATTGTGGCGCTTATATACATTAAAATCATTTAGGTATAAATAGTGCATCATGATATGTTCTTAAGATTACAATTACAGGTAAAAAAAAAATATATCTTTGTAGTATAACATAACTATTAAGAAGATTTCATTAATGTCAAATGTCAGTTTTTTATCATATTATTAGTATAAATGTATTCTTAAATTACTATTATTATACTATGTGCTATTCAAAGATATTCTGATATTTTCGTTACACATTTTAAACATAATATAGTTCTAATCTTTAAGGGCCAAGGTATTTGATTATACACTAAGGTTGCCCTATTAGAAAGTGATGACAGGTCAAAAAAAGACCTCACATTTCACCACTGCCCTTTTCTAAATACAGGTCCAAATTGCACACTTCATCGAGGGCCTTAAGGTGGAGCCGGAGATGAGTTTGAACCCCCTAGTCCGCACACACACACACACACACACACACACACACACACGGGCAAAAACACAAAAACACACACACACACACACACACACAGTCCCATATAGTCTGGCTGCTGTACTGCGCGGAGAGGAGAGAGTGAGCCAGTCGCGCAGTGCACTTTTCCTCTAGCCTCCTGTCTTTATCCCCGCCTGAGCATTAGATGTGATTACTGCTCAGCGGCCGACACTGACAGAGACAGAGAGCTCCCAGAGACAGCGGGAGCAGGGCCCGACCAACGGCATGGAGGGAAAAGGCAGTGAGAGAGGGAGAGATGAGAGATGCACGCCTATAGAGTGATGCAAGAGTGCCCCCTGCTGTTTTCCAAAGGCCTCCATGGACACACACTTTGAAAAGACAGAGAAGTACAGTGTGTCTGTGACTAAGGTATAGGTATAATCTGTCTACTATGACTGATTTCTTTATAGTGGTGTCAGACTAATAGCTGCGTGCCTGCATTCCTTGTAATAAAGGTTGTATGAGGCTTCAATTAAAAAGCATGACACACTCTAGTCTTGATAATGTGTTGCGGCAAGAACTTAGATAATATATCATGTCATTTTAAAGAGCTATTTTGCTCAAGGGTAGATTTTTGGCCAGTAGATCATTAGGTAGTTTGCATAAGAGGCACAAGTAAAAGCATGTTAAAAATAAGTATGGGATTTAAATAATGTAATTTGTCTTACTTCAAAGAGTAAAAGAATTTTATATAATGGAGAAGCAATAATGTGGAAATGACAGCGTTTGAAGAAAATAACATGTGTAGCCCTAATATGTCTATGTCTGTGTACACTGTGTCTGAGGGGGCCTACCATGGTTTCCATAAGCCTCCAGTCATTCTCCAGCTGCTCCATGGGTCTGCTCCACCAGCTGCAGAAGCGAGTGTAGCGCCTGCCCTGGAACCAGTACTGCCGCAGCCACTCAAACTCCACCTGTGTGTGTGCACAAAGAACAGTTTACCCAATGAATTATTATTATTATTATTGTGCTTTACAGCATATATTTTCCTTAAAATATCAACCTCAATTTCTTCAGATACCAATATAAATAAATAAATATACACAATTGAAAATGCAAAGAAAATGTAAACATATGTTTCAGAAAAAATTATGAATAAAGTTGGTCAGCTCACTAACAGTAGTAAACCAAAGTTCTTACATGGTTCTGGCTGTCTCAGACAGAGCACACCTGAAAACTCCGCCTTTCTCTTCCTCGCCTCATCCTCATCCCTCCCTTTCTGTGCCTTTCCTTGCTCCGTCTGGAAAAGACAGTGTCTGCTGCTGAGCCGCTCCTCTGCTGGGAGTGTTTTTGTTTCCTGTGCTTTTGAAGTGCTGATTTAATCCTCGCAAGGAAGCCTCATGTAGCCAGGTGTGGCCTATCTCGTCGCTAAGTGCGTCTTTGCGTCTGCATGTTTATGTTGATGCCATAGCACTAGCATGCGTATGAGTGTATCTGTCTGCACAGGTGTGTGATCCCTTTGTTAGTGTCTGCGTATCTCTGCCACTGTGACTCTGTGTGTCAAAGATTGCCCCAATTGCCGCCACCAAGAAACTAAAGCCTGTAGTCGCCCACCCCCAAAACGTCCTACAAAGCATCTTCCACCCAAAACAATGCCTGCTGCATTTCTGCCTGACGCAGACAACTGTACAACATAGAATCCACTTGCATAAAGGGGTTCATATCAAGAAAGGACAAAGACAGCTATTGTTATTTTCTGAAAACTATTTTGTTTACTGCAAGAAACAAAGCAGAGCAAATCCCTTCTGGAACTGCCGAAATGTCACAACAAGGTTCAAGTATGTGTTCTCAACATTATGCTATTGTTGTTATTGTTATTATTTTAATCAAATACAATTTTGATGAAAAAATATCACTCTGTTTACTTATATCACATGCTTTAAAAATATTAAGTGAATTTAAATGAATATACTAAAATCTTTATTCCAGTATTTGATTAGTAGACATTGCTTGTATTTGAAGCACACTGTTGTGTTAACACTATTGAACCATCAGATTATTATAAAATAAATCATAACTTTGATTGTTGGTACATTTTAATGTCATTAAGTAGCTTCCTGGTCTTTAGTTAACACAAACTGAAAAACAGCCTCAATAGTGGCAGCCATTGGTACACAAAATCCTCCTGCCATTTGCTTTCAAATGCTCTGATCACAGCGGGGATGACATGCAAGGACTGGGGCATGTCAGGAAGAATACACAGCCAGTGGCAGTGCTCAGCAGTCCCTCAGTCACTCCATACAAGCCACCCTTCAAAGAAATGTCATCCTTTATGGTCCCTTCAATACTCACCAAATCCACTCCCCTTCGATCACTACAGCTCAAACACACAACAAAGAGTGAAGCGCCGATATCGGACGTCCCCTTCCCCTCTCTCTGTCCCTCCTACTATCCCTCTGATTGTCCGCCTGTCCTTTAGTGACGAGAATCTGACCTGTGTCTCCACTTTAAGTTGACATGGCTGGCTGTCCCCCACTGAGCAGCGATACAGCCAACCCAAAGCAAGCTACAGAAGAGTGTAGTCACTGTGGCATTTGGAGCCTGGCCACCCAGCTGTGAGTTACCAAGAGAGGAACCCAAACTAAATGCCATCTTATCCCTGCAGACAGATCGAATACAGGTGCGAAAAAGAGTGCGGTTGTTAGAGCTAGTTTTTCTCTCAGATGGCATGGGTGAGTGAGAGGGAAGCTAGTGGCTCCCCTGTGGCACCTGCTGTCATCTCTATAGGTGATGGACATACTAACTACACATTAGGCCCACATTAGATGGCCAGCCACCCACCACAGCAACTCTGGAGTTAAAGCAAGCAACCCTGTTTTCTTCTCCATTTAATGAGGCACATTTTTTCCAAACCTTCACAGTATTCCCACAGCGGGTCAAATCAATTTCCGGACCAGAGCCCTGAGGTGGGAACTGATGAGAATAGGATCGATCCCACTCTGCCCTCCTGTGTTTACTTTTTCTCTCACTTCAGTCTGGAAAAGTGGTCCCCCAGACCCACTGTAGAGACTGAACATTTATACTCATGAAACTGCCACTGTGGAGGACACATAAGCAAACACTATAAAGAACAAATTATGGTTCTTATTCTTCAGATGACAAAGAACACTTGGCTTACAATCTATCGCATGGATCACACAGAGTATAACATAACTAATTAACTTATTTATTGAATGTGTATTCTGTATTTCTGTTGTATACATTTAGATATTATATTTCCCCTCTCATGGTCTTTATATTCAATATTCAATAGTTATTGTTAGCGATTTAGAATAATAACTAATGCTGGTTTCCACATTCATACTGTACTCTATTTACACACTGTGTTGATTTTCTTGCCATTACATTTAACGTTTTAAAAAAGATAGATAAAAAGACAGACAAGTGTATAAGTTGGTAGATTCATGGGCAAGATTACAATGGTGTCTGAGATTAAAACCACACCACTGGTGCTCTGAGGACAGAGCTGAGGAGCCTGGGGAGATACTACGGCCTTAAAAAAGGACACCGCAAGGTCAGACATTGCTCTTTCCCCACAGTTTACTTTCAGTCTGAACATGTGGGAAAAGTGTCCCTCCCTTCAATATTTACTGTTGGGGACTAGCATCATTAGAGGGGTCCCTTAGGGCACTCTGTCACACACCCACCTGGGAAGAGACACAGTGGCTTTAAATGAGACAAGACATTTGCGTCTGGTATTAGCATTTCAAAGGCAAACATGCACATGGGGTCCACGTGGCATTTCTATGGTACGCCCCTCCATCCTCTTCACCTAGGAAGGGGGACAAGATTAAAAAGTAGGCTGTGAGAGACTGTGCTTAACAAACAGGTGGGATCAAGAGTTCTTCTTTTTTTAGGATGACTTCCATCAGCTGCTGCTTTTCTGCCACTTCCTCAAACCCTCTTCCTCAGAAGGCAATGCTCATCTTCATCATCGTCAAACCTGCCTACATCCTGTGACAAGTGTCACACTCTTCCTCCTCCTCCTCCTCCCTCCTGCTATTGCACCAGGTTGCACTGCATCCATGGCACGTCACCAGGTGCAATCTGGCTGTTTAGCACTTCTTAAGGAATGGCCCATAAGGTGCTGTTCAGGTCAGCCTGCTCGTGCGTCTCAGGCTTGTTCACTTCTTGGTTGTCCATGTCAAACACGACCTGTGCAATGTGCACCCGCCAAGCACCAAAGTGGGCCGCCATCATAAATAACTCCACCAACAATACATCATTAAGTGGGTGTTCGTTCTCATGGGCAACTCAAAACAAATGGCCACATCGATCATTGCGAGTGCCAGGTAGGGTAAGCGTGCACCCCAGAGAGCCCCCCTCCTACTTAAACACTTGCGCATACATACACACACCTGCTCTTTTATAAATAGCAAATAAATAAAACAGCCTTATGTGGCCCAGGCCAACATGCAAGCCTAGCTGGAACTGTGCTCCTCTTGACACTACTCCCCTTATTATTGGGTGGTTTTGAATAATTAATATGGTGTACAACCTTTAAACAACCTTACGTCAGGCTCATCTGTCATGGATCCCTGCTGTGGGTCTGGGTGCTGGCATCATCCAAGATGTGCGCTGTGAGCCCAGGGGTGCAAAGGGGAGAGGTGAAGTGGTACATTAACTGTTGGCCTGTGGCAAGCCAGCACAGGAGGCTGGTTACGGCCTTCGTGTTGCTCTTTTTTAACCTCCCTCTATCCCTGAGAATCCCAAGCCAGCATCACTCATTGTTGTGTGTGAAAAGGGGTTTGTGAATAGAGCAGGTCATGACTCCATCTTTAGATAACATATGGAGAGGCTATTGCCTTACAATCCATCACAGGCCTGGACAAATTAGAGCAACCTGGACTTCATATAGGAGGCATTACCAGGAGTAACAACAACCATGTAGGTAAAGGGAATGAGTTTGGAATCTTCCAAATAGAAGAACCTTGCTACAAGAGACTGGAAAAAAACAATATAACGGTTCATAATGATTGGAAAAAAGGGAAAAGAGATTCCTTAGTTTTGATGGAAATGACATTACCTCAATGAATATAAAACTATGTCCAAACAGTAAAACAGTCTCAAAACTGAATTATTTGTTTTACATGATTGGATAGTATGCTGCAAACTTGTAGTCTATTTAAAACACATTCACGTCCCATGACACATGTAGAGTCACAGGTGAAGTTGTTGGCTTGTGTATGTACCTCATTGTGAATCTCCTCACAGTGCTGCAGTGTAGTGGGCAGAAGGGCCAGCAGGCTGTGGGAGCCTGTCTCTGGCTCTGTGCGCAGGTTGGACAGGGCCTCCTGACACCGCGACTGGATGTAGGCCAGCGTCCCTCTTGAACACTGGTGTGAAGAAACAAACTTTTTTTACCTCTCAATATAATACCATATAACTAAGCTTTTTAACAAATGCATTCTTTATGGTTTCGTTATATTGATGTTTATATTTTAGAGATTTTCTGTAAACATGCATGTGTGCAGCTTTGAGAAACTGCTTTTATACTTTATAAAAAGCTGTTTAATTTATTGGCCAGTTTTACTTAAGTACAGATTTCTTGTACTGCAAACACCTCTTCAAAAGTCACAATGTTTTATGTTTAACCAATGTTAAATTTGCCACAGATGGCTTTTTTTATTGCTAGGTTTTGACCTCATTACAAAGGCCAAATGACCAGACAGCATGCCGGCCTCTTCTAGACATGTTGGTTTCTCACCTCGGCCACTCTGTGTGTGGAGCTGAAGCGGGCCGTGTCTCCAGCAAGGACACAGTGCTGATGGGTGGTGTTCAGGTCATCTGGTAAACACAGCAAGCAAAATTATATCAAGCATAAGGAAGCACAAGGAAATAGGTTAAAACAGTAACAGAAAACGTAATATAAGCAAAAACATAATTTGAATGTAAAGACAGATGAAAAGTGGGGCATAAATGGATATGACAACTAAATCATGTTGTACTCCCAGACAGATTGCACTTGGTCCAGTCTTGATTCAGATAGACTGAGCTGCATTGTACCATAATTTTAATTACCAAACAAAACCAGATAGTGCTCAATCTGTCAAGATGGAGGACCCACACCAGCAAACATTTGTCCAATATCACAGGGGCTTTACACAGAGGCCTTACTGCTGTTTCCAGTGTATCCCTCCATGTGTTTCTTTGTGTGTATAGATGTTTCGCAGCCCTGCCATTATTTGCCTCATACCAATAATTAATTTAGCCATGACAGGGCTGTCATTCACAGCACATGTGCATATTTACACCCGCCTTGAGCAAGAGTACACTGGCTAATGCCTGTGATTTGAAAGTCAAACAGCCAAATGCTTTGGAAGGAAGATATTATTGTTTGGTGGAAGGGAAAAAAGATGGTGACAAACAAAACAACTTGCCGGTGTTTTCTTCACCCTGATGAGATTGTGAAGGATTACGTCTCTGGGCAGAATTACTCTGCGTCTTTAAAACTGTTTATATCCAATAACAAATTATCTCCATCAATCTGCTCTTTTCTTGGCGCGTCTGATGCGTCAGTGAGATCAGGAGGGAGTAGAGGCAAACTCGATAACTGTAATAAATATTTATCTTTCTTTCAACCCCTGCGCCTGCTGCCACTTGTCCTCCTTTTCCAGGAAGCAGGCTTTTAAATATATTGGGTCAACTCTTTTCTTCAATCCCCCTGTGCTTTCGGAGCTGGAAATCAGATTATTGAACAGGCCTGGTGTCAAGACTTGCATTGTTCTTTTTTAACCAGTGAAATTCCATTTGGGTGGAAATGATGGTGATTCAATTTGCCTCCAGCAGCTTAGACATTAGCAGTTCAAAGGGGCCAGTCAACGACAAAATGTGGTAAAAGACATTATGGTGCGTGTGGTTATATGCTATTGTACTTTCCATCTAATACCTCAAAACTACTTATGATGGGGTGTATGTCACTGGGATACAGGTGCAATGTATCCCGGTTTAGCGTTATGTCTTCAAATCAGGACATGAAAAACTACTGACCTCAAAACTAAACTCTGTTTATGGTGCTCTAAAAACTCTATAAACTCATTAATTTTGCCAAATCTTTAATTTAGGTATGGAACAAACATCCGCTCATAAAACATCCAGTTAGGAAGCACAAGAAATGGCAGTTAACCACTTTTCCAAGAATTGGTAAGTGGTGTTACAGTATTGACAATTTTAATTATGTTATTTTTCTGGGACAGGACTGTCTAATGTCTAAAACATGTATTTAATATAATCTATAAGAAAATTAAGCGCTGAATGCAGGCTAAATCTTAATCAATGGTCTGTGTTAAAGATGCAGCAGATATGTAAAGGATTACATATCTTATCGCCTACTATAGTAGGTTAATCTCCTATGTCATAAAATTTTATTATTACTAAAGTAGAACAAAAGATGAAAAACATCCTCTAAAAGTATGAATTGGTAACTGTGGTATATGAATGAATATATAATTTATTGAGTAATTAGAATTTACTTACTGTATTTTAGCACAGATATTATAATATATTATACTATATTGTATATTACACAAAATTGACTCCTGTGAGTTTTAAGACATGCTATAATGTTATTACCTCCTCAAAAACATACCCAGAGTTGTGTTTTGTTTCATTCACACAAGTTTCAGCAATCCTTTATTAATAATTTGTCTACATATTCAAAGTTCAAAATGCTTTGTTCCACTTTGTGATGTCAAGTGATCAAGTTAACAGCTATCATTTACCTTTTGTTCAGTAGAAGTTGGTAATTGTAGGGCTAAAATTTCTTAGTGAGTTGTGTATTGAGATAACACAGTGGAGCACTTCCTGAATTACTAAATGATACCACAAGGTGATCTGTTTGAGAGAATAAATATGCAGGGTTTGTGTGTTATACACAGCATTCAACTGTTTTTGAGGAAACATTATAATATCAATAACAAATATCATAATATGGACTTTGTAAAATTTTTTTTATTTAAAAGGGTCAAAATTATCGCATCTGTGACAGTGTACTGATTCATGACCAAATATCCCCCCATGTTGAAACCATAAAGGCTGCCCATAAAAGATTAAGTCCAGGATCCAGTTAACTTCCTAACTTCTTATCCATCTGAACATTTCCAGCTGCTATACGCTGTGGATACATGCCCCCACACTTAGACAAAATAATGAGGAAGCATAAAGAGGGTCAAAAAGAGAGGAAGGGGGGTGTCTCTGCAGTCCTGAGCATTAAGCTATGATTTACACTCCTCTGACTGGTCATTTGTCCTCTTAGTCAGCAGTGGGTCAAAACTTCAAAAACATAACATTTGCCTAGCCTCTCCACACATCATTACATGGCACCTTAAAGTTCCATGTCAAAGATAAAAAAGTGTCTCTGTTGCATACAGCTCACTCAGACACATCATCACCATTTTTCCATCAATTTTGGTCAAATACCACGCCATCATGGTGTCAAGTGAGGCAAAATACAAAAGGCCAAAATACAAATAAGTAAAAGTATACGAAGGTGTATTCCTCTAACAAATAGTAGTTTATAGACTGCATTCATAAAATGTTTTATTTGATATCATAATTTCACAGGCAAAATTGGAGCATATACACTTCACTTCTTTTAGAATTGGAATATATCCAAGCAGAATGTCCATAAATGTTGAATATAATTATTTTATCTATTTTAAAGATCAATCTGACAGAGAACACCCTTTGAATAGTTTTTGTTTGCTGTGGAAAGGATCAGTAACAACATATTAACTAGGTATTAACCACACATAAACCAAAACAAACTATTTTCATCATTTTCAGCATTTATATAGCACCTTTCAAGACACCCAAAGCGCTTTAAAGTTCATTATTCATTCCCGTCACACATAGTGGTAGCCACAGCTGCCAGGGGTAGCCACAGCTGCCCTGGGCAGACTGACAAAGGTGAGGCTTCCAATCCGCCCATCTGCCCCTTTGACCACCAGCAACACTCACGCACACTCTACTTTCTTACTAGACAAAGTGAGTGAAGTGCCTTGCCGCCGGACACAAAGACAATTTTTTTGCAACTGGAGGTCAGCATTGTGTTTTTATCTCATAGAATTTCCAATTAGCCAAACCAATGGAGATTTCAATGCTAAATGATAAACCACTTTGCAGGTAGTTTAGAATATTACGATATTATAACATGTGTGTGTGTGTGTGTGT
>KN497810.1:28668-39909 GCA_000787155.1 Scartelaos histophorus | reverse complement strand
TTGTTATTACCTCTCATGTAATAACAGTCCCCAGACTCAAGCGGCAGCATTAGGCCTGGGGTGTGGATGTCCCAGGCAACTTTCAGCCCAATCCTCCAGAAGGACCTCTCACTGCTGCCTCCTTCACTGCTCTCACCTGTCAATCACAAAACACCCAACTCACTGGAAACTGTGCAATCAACATTTAAATTCGTATTTCAGTCACAGAAAGTCATCGTTTCATATAGGCCTACATTTTGACCAACTTTTTGCAAAACATAAACCAAGTGCTAATGCATTTTTGTACTTTCTGTTGTAATGCAATAGGATTAAGTGCTCTCCAGATAAACATGTGCAACGCCATTGACCTTTACAGAAAAAAAAGAACATCAATATCAAATATGTAGCACTTTAAATAGTAAAAGGTGTTATGATTTAATCCACATCACTTTTACAATGGTCAGAAGATGTCTGCCATTGTCTGAGTAAAAATCACTTAGCAGAGCAAATGGAATCTGTGTTCTTGTGATCACATTGGCTGTAAGTACAGGATCTTTATGCTATCATTATGCTGTGCAAGTGGAAAGAGTCAGATAAAAGCCCTTGATATTATTTAGAGTGTATTATTGGTCAGCTGGTATGCTCTGATATTCCTGTCTCTGTAACCACCTTCTCTGCTCTCCTTTCTCCTTCCATTCTTACAAGGCACAGGGAGAAAACAAGATTTGGCTCGGCTGGCCAACACCCTTCAGAAAAATCAATACTAAAGTCTTTCTGGGCCTCTCTGCCCCACAGCTGCCTTTTCCTTTGCTCAGCACGGATAAATAGTAACTTAATTTCCAGCCATTGTGCACTGAGAGCGGGCTAATGACAGCACTCCCTCAGGCCTGGGGAATGGTGGAGGATCATCGCAGTGCCGGAAAACACTCATTCGTGGCAAATTCCTTTGGATGAGAAAAACGCCATTCACTACAACTTTCAGGAATAGGCTTCTAAAACAGCATCTTCATTTTCTGATTAAGATTTAACACTAGCTTTCACTTCACAACAATATCAGACAGGGTAAGAAACATGAGGTAAAGATGTAATACTTTAAGCTTAGTTCTGTGCTGTGCTCTTTCTAAAGTGTAGGGCTGCCCAAAACAAAAAAAGACTAAAGCTGCTATGAGCAGTGTTTGAAGCTTGTGTTCACAGGGTCAGAGTTGAAATGGTCTAGAACAAATCACTGAAACAGACCTAAAAAGCAGGTGTTTCTTGTTAGAAGGTCCCAATGAACAAAGTCAAGCTGCAAAGTTTTGAGCAGAAATGGGATGTCAAAGCAGTTGACACTGCACCTGCACAGTGCAGACTTTAAATAACTTTCACCTTTTAGTAATCTCTGAAATGCCCCTTTTGTGTGAATGTAACAAAAAATTAGCTGTGTAACTTGGGTGTTTTAAAGGTGCACATAATAATGTAGCAGATGTAAGGATGATTAATACCTGTTGTATTCTGATACACTAATATAATATGGAACTTATCTCTGAAAAGTGAAATCTTTACCACCTTTCTAGTTGTGTATTCTCTAAACTGTTCTTCTCAAAGTTCTCTCTAAGAACGTCTGCTCCCACTCAAATACTTTATCATCTCCATCGGCAAATACTATCAGCCTCTTGAAAGAGTGCACACTCCATAATTAGCAGACATCGCATTAGCCATACCACTACAGTCTAGGAACAGTTATCAAAGCCTGGCTCATTATTCCATATCAGATAATTGCACATCGATCATTTCTTGGGGAAAAGATTTGAGATGAGATTGCAAGTGTGATAAGGTCTGTTTATTAGGCTACGCTATTGAGCATGTGTTAAGAGCTCACATCCAAATGTCTGTGATCTCCCTTAGCAACGTTGATGATAAGGCTGTCAGCAGCAAGCTGGTGGTGACATTTGATAATACCCTGACACTATCACATAGATGGATCTGATGATGCCTCACCAGGGGCCATGTCTACAGATGCCACACTGCTGCTGCAGGGCCAAGATGCACAAGGTTAAACACATCTGATCTGCCATAAAACAAATGAGATCACTTGATGGGATATTGATGTGAGGCAAAGCAGAATATTAATTTCAAAAGTGTTAACACCCATATTAATGATCTATGTTGAATTCACAGTCAAAATACATTTTAATGGGCCTATGCATGCATTCTGTTGTTTATAGCTACCGGTACTTACCTTTCTGATCGGGACAGCAGCTATAGCTATAAACAGCCACTGGAGAATGAGTGACAAGATTCTCGTCATGGTGCCACCCGACTGCCATTTTCCCCATGCCATAGTAAGGCTCCTCCTTGAGCTGGCTCATAGCAGCTGGGTCCATATAGTTTAGTAAGGTCACATTGAACTTGACTGGACCAGTACACAGAATTGGCAAGCTGGGCGGGGAACACCTACTCTCTCGATTCTCTTTATCTTCAATGTGATAATCTGACAGGCTGTGCTTGAGCTGGGCCACTGGTTTTTCATTGTCCTCTGGTCCCACCGGCTTAGGCTCTGAACCACAAATGGCCTTGGTCACCCATGTAGGACACTTAGCTTCACTATGTGAACTAATACTTGTTTCACATTGTTTGATTTGTGAGGACTCGCCCTCCTCACTGCTGTGTTTAGAGCCTGTCTCCCACTCGCCCTCTGCTTTTGTCCCAGAGCAGCCCTCATCACTGTGTTTGGACTCTATGTCCCACTCCTCACTGTGCTTGGACTCAGTGTCTCCTTCCTCACTCTGTCTCGACTCAGAGTCCACTCCTTCACTGTTCTTGGAGTCTTCACTGTCGCCCTCATCCCCTTGTTTTACTTCTGTGTTCACAGATTTTGCACCTTGTACGAGTCTGTCTCCTTCTTTGAGCTGAGACACATCGGAACAAAAAAAGTTATTCAGTTCCCATAATGCTTTGCACGCAGCCCTGAAATCTGGGTCACAACAGTTCTCTGCTTTGAGTTCATTGTCTTCACTATGCCAGGGAATAGCAAACAGTCGTGTGTCCAGATAGCGATAGGTATGTCCAGGCTCCCCCAGCAAGGCGCGAGACACAGCGGTGAATACATCCCTGTCCCGCACACGCACTAAATCTCTCAGGAGACAGC
Organism: Scartelaos histophorus; assembly: GCA_000787155.1. NCBI lineage: Eukaryota > Metazoa > Chordata > Actinopteri > Gobiiformes > Gobiidae > Scartelaos > Scartelaos histophorus. The sequence continues at coordinate 36,803 of KN497810.1, read as the reverse complement.
CTTTCTTTCTCAGTGTTAGAAAGGCTGCCTCCACTTTAGCATGGAGCTCAACAGGAAGTGAACAGGATCTCCTTAACACAAGTCCAGTGTAGCTGGAGTCCCACTGAAAAAAAAAAAACATTATAAGATGAAAAGTACAGAAGAACCATTAGAATTTAGAATCCACTCACCAGCTGCTGAAAGCCTCGCTCTGTAGGTCCCAGAAAAGGTATCTTCTGGTCTCCCAACTCCTGCAGAAGCCTCCGCCTCTGTAGAGTGCAACACAAATAAGTACAAACTATAACTGATTTCAGATTTGAAACATTTCCATTTTTCAAGTGATTAAAAACTTTCTGTATATGTGTATTTCAAGCATCTTATACTTTCAATCCTGTCATTTGACTTTTTTTTTACTTTTTTCTACATGTTATATTGCCAATAGAAAAGGCATTCGAAACTACCCCTAGAACCACCATAGCGCATACTGACTTCTCGTATTTTTATGATTTTGTGCAGGCTGCCGAAGGGTTCCGCACAACCTTATAAAAGATGCCCTGTGCCATACAAAGCTCCTCCAATAAACCTGTCAACCTGGTGGTGGGATCAAAGTGGCTTTCATTGGGCTGCATTCCATTCCGACCTGTAAATCCAATGGCAACTGGCATAAAACTATATGCCCAAATAAATTTCACAACTGTTTCCCCTCCCTGTTTCCACACGCCCTCCCTGTTGTTCCCCATGTCAAACAGCAATGTGCGTAATTCATAAAAGACATTTAAAAGAATTAAACTTGTTGATACCGGTGGACAATCAAAAAGTTCATGCCAACACTGTCACAAAGGCTATTGTGCAATGTCAAGTATATTTTCTATATTTACAACACACAATTCTCCACCCCTAATAGTCCATATATGCACAAGGAAGGATGAAAAAAAAATATGTCACTTTATAGTTAAATAAAAATGCACTGCTAATAACATTAAAATAAAATTATAAACAAGGTAAACAAGCTCTGCATCTAAAAAGAGTGACTAGACACAAGGCAGCAATACAGAAAAGCAAGTAAAAGAAGTTGGGACGGCGTGTGATGCGAGGCAGTTTGGCGAATTTACCTTCAGGGATAAATCTTTACCTTAGGCTAAACAACACAACACCTGCTGAAAGTTTTCTTAAAGGATGCACATGAGTGTACAGGCCTCTCCAAGTTATTCTGGAACAAACAAAAACAGACTTGCAGACAGTTGGAATCTGAAAAACAAAACAACATACACTATTCATGGCCAGACTGCACTCAAAGGCAGTTGGAAAGAAAATTGACAAGCTGACACATTCACTGGTGTCGAATTCCGACTTATGACAGAAGCTGGAGATATCAAGGTGAGGCTCTGGGCTAGTGGTGTAGAAGAAGGCAGACGGGTTTTCATCGGGGTTTGTGTGTTTTTGTATCCGCTGTGAGTGTGTTCAAGTCCGCCTACATAGATATAGGTTTATTAGGATCGGCTTTATTCGCAATGTCAAAAGCGCAACTACATAGACAGGTGAAATCCCCATCAGAAAAGACAAAAAAAAAAAAAGAGAGAGAGAAATCGCACAAGCTAGCAAGCTCAAGATGATGTTTCAACCCCTATCGCACACAACCAGCCTTGTCACACACATGTCAAATGCATCAAGCAACTCCAAAATTCCACTGGAAAAAAAGAAAGACAAGGAGTTACCGAAGCCCTCAGAAGAAGATGGACTCTTGCTGTATTATGCGACTTTATTCCTGTCTGCACCTGATTCGTGAAGGCAAAAAAATCACTTTCCACGCAAACCGTAGAAATGAGATTACCAATCCCATAATAATGCAGATGCTTGGTGGTCGCTGTGGCAGCCATCTGCGCGGAGTGATATATCTCATGCTTTCTCTTCCTCTGTCTATTCCTTGATAGGATTATTCCATCAGCCAGACTGTTTATCACAGACAACATATTTGGGAGAATAGGAACCAATTGCCTAGCTTTGATCAAGCCTCTAAGAGATATCAAACTGAGTAGGATGTAGTTATTAATTTCATTTAATTCTCCATCTGTGACAGTTCAGCGGACACATTCTTCAAAGTGTGAGTAGATTAGTGTCCAGTGCTTAGAATCAGTGGCTGAGAATATCCAGATGATGACCAGTTAGGGGAATAAATACACAGCCCAAAACGAAACAGCTGGAAATATCTGTTATGTGAACAATAATTAGGAGAACAGAAACAAAAAAGAACATTTGTATAAAAAAATGTAATTTAAATATATCATGTTTTTTTCCTTCCTTTTTTTGTGGTCAGCTGATGGTTCTAGCGGTGTCAAAAGAAAAATTAAAGTACAGATATTCATTGGTACTTAAACTAGTACCTCATTTCAGCAGGCATCAATCATCAATAAATTGTCCTGATACTTTTCAAAAGTAATATGGCCACGTGGTAAAATCTAAGAAATTATAATTTTCGGCTCAAAATGAGATAATATAGTATACAAATATAATTTTATCTTTATATATAAATTTATCTGGTAAAGGATACATGATTTCACCGTGTGGTACTAGCACGCTTCTCATATTCATTAAAAGGCATTTATTTATTCATTATCATAGTATCAAAATTTCCGAGCATTGAAATCTAGTTGGAAAGGTTTGCGTCATGATATTCAACAACAAAAAAATATCTATCACTATTCTTTCAAAAGTTTTGTCATATCTACAAAAAATACCATAAATCCAGACTGTAGATGGGCCCTGGGCAGGCCTGGGTGACGTGATGAGAGATAGCTGTGTAATAGAGTTTTGAAAACCACTGGTACTTGTATGGCACTTGGTTCCGAACTGGTCTGGCCTGTACATAAGTGATGGTGAGTCAACAGTTCTGACAAGCCTGCTGTAAAACACCCATCTCAAAAAGAGTGAAAAGAGGTGCACATCAAAGCCGCTTCCGTCCCGGTGTATTTGGCACTGAGTTGCCAAATCTGATGGGCTTGTGAGAAGCAATACAAAAAAAGCAAGAAGTTTCCACTAAAGCTGAAGTACCCAACGTTTCTTCTCCAAAATTACTGCATGTTGTTTTTCTGCTCTATAAAGTGTAACATATTATATCATGCAAATTTGGAAGAAAGAGTCAAATGAGTCAGTATATGACTCGTTTGAGATGAGAACTGCATTTTCCAGGCACCTCAGCTTTAAATGAAGAGGATGAGAAATTGAGGCTCAATGTTCAAAAGAAACATTTAAATATAATCTAAATTCATAAATAAAAAATGAAGAAAAAATATTTTCTTTGCTCAACTTTTAATTGGAAGAAAAAGTTAGATGTTGCCACAGTATGCAGGTACCATCGCAATGTAAGAAAAAGATTAACCATTTCTCACTGCTGTTATTTCGTTTGCGGTGACATGTGAAATTCTTTTTGTTTAGTACAAGCTGAGAGATTTTGTGACTATGTGTGATGGCTTACTAGGCAGACTGGTCAATGCTTTACTGGAATGTGTAGTAGTTAAGGCAGCTGCTGGTAATATGTAACTGTCATGTAATGTATGTGTGAACCTAATTATGTCATTTTTGCCTTGGATGTAATTTTGTTGTATGTGGTGCTCCACTTTAGAATTGATCCTACAATAGGATATCTAATTTTATACATATGACCATAGCATCTCCAGCATTACAGTAAGGCCAAATCTGAAGAGATGTAGCATAGTTAAATCACATGGCACAAAATCCATAAACTGAACATTAGATATTGAGTCAGTGAGCCATGGTGCCTTAGGTATATGAGTGACAAATGACAGGCAGACTGCTGGCCTCTTAATTGTGCTTAAAGGCTGAAGGCTGCACTGTTCATTTCAGCATGCGACAGGCTGGCCACTAAGGTGATCCTTTATACTGAAATATTTACATCCATCAATGAGAACAAGTGGTCATTCATAAAAGTGACTGTTTTTATTCTATTTATTTATTTTGGTTGGTTGTTATTGTGGTTGTTTTCTATTTGCACTTCTAAAATCTGACATTGAGATAATTTCAGGGCATTTAGTTGTTATTAGAAAGGTCTGTTGACAGAAAATCCCCTATAACCTTTTTTATATTTATTCATTGGTGTCACATTCTTGCCCAATTTCACACACTGATATTGGATATCACAACATTAACACCTTGGGATAATGCCAATTTGCCTGACTACATTTGGTGCGCAAGGACCCTTTTTGCCTTAACTGTTATTTTGCAGCCAGGCCATAATGTTTCCATTAGGATTATGTCGATCAAGAAAGCTTTTTAGTTTTCACCTTCAAATTACAACATGAGCTTTCATGGGGTCAGCTGCTTTCCATGTGGAATGGCCAGTTTTAATGCCGGCACATTCCCTTGATATTCAGGCGTGGTCTGGTTCACTCAGAGGAAAAAGAGAGGGGTGCTAAAGGAGAGGGGAAAGAGAGTGTTGATTGAAAGACTGTGATTAGCAGTTTTCAACGAGGGCGCCAGGGCCACTGAGTTGTTCTAACAGGGTTGTCGCGTCTCGAGGTGCAGTCAAGGAGAAGTCAGTGCTTTAGAAAGCTCTCCTGATTTCTCTATTCCCCCTCCCATGCTCACTGACTCTCACCGCCAGCCACACTCTCCTGCCCCTCCAAAAAAATCAATATACCCGTGCAAAGTGCAGTTAGGCCCACGGGGAGGGACAGCTAACTGTAAGGGGCAAGATGCAGCGCTTACAAGGAGGACAAGAAGCGTCCTACAGGCCTGTCCCATAGGCAGTGTCAAGGACAGACCTGAGACTAAAGGACTAAGGCTTCCAGATTGGCCTCATCATGCAGCTTTCCTCCTCTCGCTGCTGCCTCTGGATGGCTGGGATGCCCCAGTGGGGCAGAGCAGATCGATAAGCAGGTGGAGCGTTTAAAATCCTCAGCTCCAGAGACTGCTGTTACGCTCCTCAGAGCACGCTGGAGCAACACGTCGCTCAGCTGAGCCTCCACATGAATAGTATTTGTCCAGTGGATAGGCCTGGTCATTGAAAGGTTTACAATTTGTGACAATAAAAATTCAATAGCACTTAGCTGTACAGAGTATACAGGGCAGTCCAGACAAACGTCACACTTGCTTTGCTATTGGCTCAACTTTACCACAGATGCTCAACACTACGCAATGAAAAGAGAAGAGACTTAGTATACTCAATACAAGACATCGTGGTGTCTTTGTCAACAGTAGTGTTTCTCATTTCCATACAGTAGGCTTGAAGAGAAATCCTGTAAAAGATATGGATGGATGATGTATGCAAGGAGGATTTGAGTGCTGCCATGTGTCTCCTTGTATGAGTGACTGATCACAGTCGAAATGGCTTGTGTCTCTAATCCAGTACCACTGTACGACAGCGCAAAGACCCGGCTCTCTGTATCTCAGCACAGGCTGATCAAGCCCATCATGTGACAAGCAACTTCTCCAAATGATGATGAGTTCCCAGTTCCTGTCCTTCCCGCTCCATATTAGATCATCTCCTGACACCAGTGAGTCTGGTACTTTATGGGGGATAAGGATAATGTGCAATCCAAGTCCAGAGGTTTGGAGACAAGAGAAAACTGAATCGCTAAGACTGGGTATTCTGCTGCATTGGCTGACAGTGTATAAATGATCGCAACTATATACTTAACACTGGACATGATCCAATACAGTGGATGACAAAACACCTCCAGTGTCACTGCCATAAAGAGGATGGCCCAAAAGATTAAAAGGTAGTTTTTCCAGAATCTGTCACAGTCCACTACAATACAATATACCAAGTCAAAAAGTAAAAATAAATAAATACTTTAAAAATCAATGACGTCATGTCTATGGCCCACTAAATAATGTTTCATGTCAATTGTTAGGGATATTTAAATATTAACATGATGAGGACTACTTTAGGGTTTATTATAATCCACTGTAAAAAAAAACAAAAAACATATGGCAGCTCAAAATGATGGTTACACAACTAGGACAGAAGCCTTTGACCTAGATAATCTGGCTTTATGAAGTGACCTCAGATTAATATTCAATTGATTTGGGACTGTTTACGTATGTGCCAGGCGCTAGAAATCAAGAAGTGTATAACTTTTTAGTAATAACACCTGAGGTGATGCAAATAGGTCTTGTCCTAAAAGAAAATATACTAGATTAGAAAGTAAAGCCTAAACATTTATTCCCCCAATATGTGGTTTGGTGATAGATTAACATGCTGCAGGTTTGTAAACCTAGCCATTTAAAATGTAATCATTGCTGGTGGCAGAGCAGAGATGCAGGTGTAGTTAAAAATAAACTTTGATGGCAAAAATTTAAATGAACTGTCTAGGAGAGTTGAAAAGCTGTCCAAAAGTCCTGTTAATTATTACAAGGTTTACAGGTCGGATCCCAGATAGACCATGTTCTGCAGCATTTAACAGCTGGCAAGAACGGAGGTGAATGCATTATGTGCTGCCCTCATCCTATAAAATATAACACGCTGACATGTGCAGTGTACTTAGCACAGAGCGGGAGAGGGAGAGGAAAATGGTGAGGGGAAGTGAAGCAAGTATCTGATAACATGATGTCCAAGTGCCACCTAGTGACAGATATCAAGTCTCTCTGGACATTTGAAAAATACAAGAGCAGACGTACTTCTTTCCAAGCCTGTCAAGTTGTATCCATATATTTTATGTAACAGGCAACCAACTAAATTCTAATCAAACAAACAATCTCATCTCCTTAAGTGAGTTTGTTGGCTTGTCGGAGGTGGCCTGTAACACTGCGGCCCTTGGCCCCTGGGCTCCTAGGTCCCCTCCCCTCATTAACCCAAGTATAAATCACACTCTGCCGGTGCCCAGAGGTGAGAGGGATGAGAGCGGAGGTGAGCTTGAAATAATGCTTATGTCACGGCGGGTCAGTCCTCCATTATGGTCGTTTCAAAAACTATTAATCTTTCTTGTAGTCACTGGCCTAGAAATAATTACTTCATCTAACCCATGTAATACAGCATGACCAGCAGTCGAGCCTGGTCAATTTGAAGCTGGGGAGGCAAAGATAGAGAGAGTGAAAGCACAGGGTAGTGGGGGTGGAATGGAGAGGAGGGCCACAAATTACCAGGTCCTGTCTTGTGCTGCCGGGTGACTGATGTTCTGCTCACTTCAGCTGTGGCCTTTTACACTCGTAACACTGATTTAGATAGATACATACACACGCTCTAAGAGCCACATCATGTCTAGGCACACATGTATGTACACATATTAATGTATGATTACACACACAGTGGGTGGGACGCCAGCAAATCACATAATTTATAAGTCGCCCCAAGCCCCAGTTACAACATTCATTTATAACAGCTATTAGAGCTACTTCTATTATAAGGCTGGGCAAATTATTAGTCAATCCCCACCTCCCAATAAAACCAAGGCCTCATCATTATTATTACTCACTCAGTGTTGCAACACTAAACAACTTTCCTGAGTTCACTTCAGCTAATATTCTGCAACAGACACCGCTTTATACACATAAGTGAAAATAGTCAAAAATCAAATTTGTTTGTTGCATCATAGATCACATTAAGCCAGTTGTAGATGGTTGCATAAGAAAACCGTTAAGAAGATGGTTGCTTCTAATGTACTTTGGAATGATTGAGCTGAATAGATTTCAAAATATTTTGACAGCATCTTGTACTGATAAAGATTTCACAATCACTTTAACATTTCTCAACACTACGATTTAAACACATTTATTTAGAATAAAATAAAAACAGCAATTCCTCAGGTTGTATCCCTGACTTGCCTACAAACTGTCATACTTCTTGATGAATAAACAAGGCTACAGCATGTTGGCCAAACAAAATAAATGCAACCGCTGGTGAAAACCCACTAAGAGCATAGAGCTGCAAACTCAGCCCCTTCTGAACGTCACAGGAAGTATGAATGGAGTGACACAAATAAATGCAGCCCTCCAGTGGCTGTCACAGCTGGCATTGCAGGTGCAAATTTAATTAGTCAAGGTGAAGTCCCCCTTGTTGTCTGAGATGAGGGGGTCCTCACTATGTGCGACTGTAAACACGCATTATATCCTAATCAGGTGTCACCACACCGTTTGATCAGCCCGCAAAAACTTGTCACGAATTCCCGGCAGAGAGTGGGCCGAGGGGTAGAACAAAGGGA
>KN497810.1:2998-28658 GCA_000787155.1 Scartelaos histophorus | reverse complement strand
AAGAGCTGTCAGGAGAAACAGGGAGGTGCTGGTGATGCCGGTGCCTCTGGATGAAGAGAGTTTGCCCATTAGCAGTCTCTGTCGCCTAGCATCCTCCAACTCTATTCTCTGCCACAACCACTTTTTTATACTATGAACACTTCAACTTGCCATTCTTCAGGAGCAAGCACTGTATCTGTAACTCCACTCTACAGGAGTCTCAACCTCAACAGTGTCTTTATTTGAAAGCTTTCATAAAGAAGCCCAATTTATTAGAACAAACAACTTCAGCATAGCAATTAGAGTGGCATGATATCATCGCCATGTTAAAAAACATTTTTAATATGTATAAGGTTGCAAATCTTCAAAAATCAGCGAAATCTTCCAAACAGGGTACAGTGACATTTCAACACTTTAGAGTAAAATTTTTCAGTCTATTCACTTGGTGTGCAATACCAGAACCTTAAGCTCATGATTGTTGGTGAAATTAAAAAAGATATATAGAAATGTTTGGTCAATATAACACACATCAAATAACACTGTCCAAAATTAATTATTTGCAGTCCAGTCACTTCCTCCAAAACAACCAGATGTGTTTCAAATGGTCATTTGCACACACACATGCCATTACACAATACAGTTTACCTTTCTGTTAGGTGCACTTGAATCCATTAGCCAAATGAACCTCACAAGAACCTGCAGCAACAGCGACAATCCCCAATCTTCTTTGAGAGTACCGTGGAAACGAAGATTAAAGCCTTACATACAGCACTACAGAGTGATTTTTTTTTAAACCAAATAGTGATACATAAATTAATTAAAGGACAAACAACAAGTACAGAATTCAAGTTGGAACATCTGTCAGCGACTTAGCTTCCTAGCGTAATACCAGTGTTAGAACATTTATACCCTTGAAGTTAATGATCCCCTCTTTAATTGACAGTCAAGAAAAGCGGCAGCAGCAGCATCCTGCCAAGACGTCGATAAGAGCCCCCTTCCCTCCCTAAAAAAGAAAAAAAAAAAAACAGTTTAAAGAACCTTGGCACTAATCCCTATTGTCATCCCAGCACAGCAGAAGGACTTACAAACAGAGATAAGTGAAGTGAGGCTGTCTATTCCTCTGGAGTTATAGGGACAGACGAGCTGCTATGTGCCTCAAATCAGTCACTCAGATTAGCCCGATCCCTCTGTGCTGTCACTCAGAGGAGACACAGCCTTGTCAACGCATTTACATGAGTCCATATCATACGTGGCAATGCCCATATAAATATATATGACAATACATGCGGGGAAGGGGGCCTTGTCTGCAGATAAGAGTACAGTAGACAGGCTGTTGTTGGATTAAGCTCATGAAGTTAGCTTAGTCTCATGTCACCTCTCTGAGGTCCCAACAAGTTTAAGAAGTTGTACCAATGCCGCAAAGAGAAATGCAACTTACATTTGGTTTTGTTTGTGACATTTGACAAGACTGACTCCACCTTCCAACATTAGAAGAACAAAGTGAAAACAACTGTCAGACTAAGTTTATCCTAATATTTATACCAACAAATTTGGGCTACTTTTTTTCTTTCTTTTTTTTTTTTTTATAAAAAAAACCCTCTAAGTCAAAACGAAGTATAACGGCAAACATGTTTTTGTTTTTAGCATTTATTATCCCACAAACTTCACAAAGTGAACCAACGGACTGGATTCCTGAAAGAGTTTTTCTTCAAATCAGTGGCCCCAAAAGGCACCTTAAAACTAGCTGACTGCTTCTTATGACTCTGTGACTTATTTCGCTTCAAACTATTCCACAACAAATGACAGTAGATGCCTTCTACATAGCAGGGCCAGGGCAAGCATGACATATGAGCTGACAGCTGAACCCTCCAAGCCTCTACCCCCTTTACCCCTGCCATGGCACACCCGTGCACATACACCCAGTGCTACACTAACATCCCTGACATGACCGCTCGGCAAACCTCTCTAACCCTTCTTTGAGTGTGTGTATTTGTCTCATCCTCACCTCAGCACAGACAAAGCTCAATTCAAGACCTTTTTAGCCAAGCAAGTGGATGTGACCCAGTGCCCTCAAGTCAGGTTCATCTGAATAAAAAGACAGGGGAGGGGTAAATCTGCCTACATTATGATAGAAGAGACGGTACGATTCAGCCAAGGGGCTCCTTTTCTATGCACGTTTGATCAAGTGCTTGACAGCGCCGGTAGATGGAATTACGGACTGTTGAACAAAAAGTTGTGGAATGGGCATGTGGGTTTTTGTATGTGTGTGTGGACAGGTTGGTTTTTCCTGGCCTGACAGTGGTGGATTGTGACAAGCCTGCCGCACCATACCACCGCAAATACAACTCACACCAGCAGCCTTTGCAGCCCATCACTCAGGCTAGCCGAGCCAAGTGCCGTGAGAAGAGGTCAGACGTGGAGGAAGATGAGAAGGAGGTGTTGGTCAGGGGTTAAGTGTAGAGAAGACAGCAATGAAAGGCAACTGTCATGCACCAGTGCTTGCCCAAGAGCACCTGTCTCCAGAAGAACATGCAAAGTGTGCCGGTCACGTCCTGGAAATACCCGCACTTTTTGTTCCATAGACACACGGCAACAGCGAGACAAGCTCTTAGGAAAGGGCCGTTGCAGAGGCATCGCCAGTCTGACAGCATGCCAGTCAAGCTGTCGTTGGCTCGTTCGCATATGCAAAGAAAACTTAGGCAGATGAAGAAGAAAAAACACCACACACGAGGGCGAGGGGGGGGTTGGCAAAGGAGTCACTGAGACATGAACAAACTGAAGTTCTTAAGAAATATGCAGGAAAGGCTCGGACTACAGCTACAAAACCTCCAAACTTTTACAAATTTCAATAGCTTCAGAGTAACCGTCTAATTAACTCCTGAAACATCTATGAAATAAACAATATAAATGTGCTACTTACTTTAAATAGCTGAGTTTGCAATACCTTTTAAGTCCCTGACAGGCGTCCGCTAATAATTAGTTATTTAGTGAAGAAAATCTCAACCTAATTTAGGTCAGACTTCTAGCTCCTGTTTATAGAAGATGAGTTACGATGTTCAAATTAACAGTTACTATTTACAGCCGCTTGTGAATGTGAGCCCATGCAGGTTTCTGAATTAAGGGTTTTGGACTTCTCATGAAAAACAGATGTTGGGCAACACCATGGCAGTAGGCACTTTCCTTTTTATTGGCAAGGTGAGTCATAACAAGCAAAAATAGATTCACAAATAAACAGCATAAAAACGTGTCTGTTGCAGGTGGCTCAGCATGCTTACAATACTTGGCTGAATTATAACCAACTACTGGAGAAGTGATATATTGGAAAGGATAGCTCTTGAGTGCAATGCAAGTTTAATATATTTTGCTTCGCTGTTTTTTCAGAACCTATTGTAAGGACTGAGTCCACATCACATACAGTCAACACTATACCAAACAAACAGAAATATGACCGCCTGGATCCCAGCCTTGAGTGCTTAATGAATCCCCTGGAGGTATGAGGTGAGAGGGTCAATCCCATGTTTATTCAGCATGAGTCCAATGAGCCACCACCATCTATTGATCCAACTGATTATTCTATGTCTCTCCTGTGACAAGACACGTGCATGACAGATGAACCAACACTTGGACAGGTCACATTGGTTATAATCTCATTGAATGTGACGGCTGATCTGGTTGGCCCGTTTGCTCGATCCACACCGTGGCCTTGTTTGCAAAAACAGTGACATCTGCAGATAATGGCTCAACACTAATATAGGCTACTCACTGGGCTGTCACACACGCTACCTGTCAAGAGCTGTTGGGACAACTCCAGAGACTGCTGCCACACAAAAAGAAAAAAAATCATATATAGTCATATTTAAATAAATGGGATTACTTATTGGAAATAAAGCAATGTAATACAAAATGTTCCTATTCCATCAAATATTAGGAGTGCTCTGATATATTGGTCCCATATAATAGCCGATATTCAAGCTTTAGAGTAATAATCGGTATAGGCCAAACCTACTGTTACTAGACTGATATTGTCCTATGTTAATGAAAGAGTTAGTCCTGTCCACTATTGTGCTGGTGTATTGCAACAGAGCTGTTGCAGTCTTTTAAAGGCTATAGAGATGTTTTAGACAATACATTTCATTAAAATAATGTGCAACTCATTTATGCGACCCAAACACAATGTTTTGTTTGTTTGTTTGTTTTACATTATTTGACTTGTTTTCCTACTTAATGATCAGTTTAGACATGCTTGCTTCCTCTAAGTTAGTTTTAGTTGTTAAATGAGGGAGAGGAAAGTGCTCTCTGTTCGAACAGTGAGCAGGGGGCTGAGGAGGCACTCAACTATCACTGCTATAGTGAGGAGGCAGGCAAAGTGATAATGACAATTCACGGACTGGAGAGGTACAGGCAGGGGGAGACTTTACACTTCTGTCTTTAACAAAGAAAGACATTCACAGGTCTACAGGCCTAGCCTTTTCTAAAGTGCAGTGCTTAATAAATTATAAGTCTATCAAACTCTGTGTTGTTTAAAATGAGAAAAAATGTATTCAAAAAAGAATAGCAAATTCAATCCATTACATTCTGTTGAATGACAGAACCAACATAAAATGTCTAAAAGCTATGGAGCTGTACAATTTGAAAATATGTTACATTTGACTATGATAACTATGTGGATGATAACAATATTGCAATATTAGTTTTCATCTTTATATTTGTTTTTTTTTTATACAACTTATAAGTCAGAAAAATAAAAACACACTAAATATTGATTCCCAAGTGTTATAGTATGTAATGTATCATTAACTAAACGATAAATCGATTCAGTATTGTGACACGACTGACTGTAGTCATATTTTGATAATCGTATCATTATATGGACTTTACAGACATTAAAATAAAAAAAATCCATCTTTTTTGAAAATATTATCCATCTAGAAGCCTTCAGACACAACATGTCATCATTTATTTAGTAATAATGTATTTTAAAAATCCCAGAGTACAATACAAATAATCACTGACTAGATGACTAAAATCACCATCACCGTCAGGTGTAACCATGAAACCATGAAACTATTGCAATTCATTTAGTTTCTTACAATGGATTATTGCATTGGTAAATATCGTAATATCAATAATTATGCGATATATTGTGTAGCCCAATGAGCTATTTATCTAATGTAGAAGAAAAGCTCAAGCTAACTAATCAGCCCCCCACTGAAGCTTTCATAGCAGATCAATGAACGACCCGGGGCTCTGGGCCTGTGCTATATTACACACCAAAACTTCATATTCATTCATTGATTTTACTTTTCAGAATAGTATATCACTGAACTCCAATGGGAGCAAAAATAACAGAGGGCTGAGGTCAACCCTTGTGGAAGGATGTTTGCACAATATTGATGGCGCGTGCAAAAAGAAATGACTAAATATGTGGATCAATAGCTGGTTTCCCTGGCCACGACAGGTTGTTTCAGATGGATATATATAAATACATCTTTATAGCTATAGCTAACAAACAGTGTTAAATACTCCCCTGAAGCTAAACTCTTTGATTAGTGAAGGCCAGAGGTGACTGAAGTCGCCTTTGGATGCATCAGTATTATTTGCAGTAGCTTGGGGACACGAATGCTCAGAGAACCCATGCACCTGCAGGTCACAATGCTATGCATCTATCCTGCATTTTATAAACTAAAAGGTTTCCCTTTGTTTTATTCTTACTAAATAAATAAACTGCAATAGACTCCTCAGAATGACCTAAATAGACAATGTGTAAACATCTTTGGCATAGCAGTGATTAAAAGCAAAAGGCCACGTGAGAATTGGGCATCTGGCTTCAGCAGCTAATGTCCAAGGTTGTCTTACTTTATTTACAACAAAACACAATTAGTGAGAACAACAGCCAACCTCACAGCTTCCACTGCAACACTACAGCCAGTAGGGCCATAAAGAGGGAGGAACCACATCATTGCCTGCTCCTTAATTAAATGAAAGCTGTTAGCTTCATTTACTTCCTTATTTTACACATTGAAGTGGCCAACCCACAACTGAAGACCTCCCAGACGCTATCCCTGCTTGGCCTTAAATCATGAGTGGATAAACGGCTCGGCAGGTCCCTGCTGGACACCCAGCAGCCGCCCGGCGGCTACACCAGAACAGAGCATGTGGTGGATTGACACCTACCCAGCGATAAGTAATTCTGTAGAGGATTAGCAGCATGATAGCCTGATCAATACTGTGTGCTCAAGCCATTAGGAATGCAGTGAGGAAATGACCCCCTCCGGTAATAAAGCAGGGCATCTGGGTTCTCCTTCATTTGCCAGCTCCATTAGTGTAATGGTATCATTATCTGCCACAGCCGTATTTTCTGAGCTCATGCTTTTCCACAGCTCCACCAGCGGGGGTCTGATGAAGCTGTGTGCGCCCATGCCGAGTGTTCCCTTTTCTGCCATTCTACTCAGATGAGAGGTGTAATTCTAGCTCTGCCTGAGCTTATGTGCTACTCTGCCTTAGGTATCGAAAGCCTTGTTTTATGTCAGTACCCAACACTATTTCTCCATTATTGGCTCATTAATAGAGTAAGCAGCATGTAGCTTTGGTTAAAAGGGAGAAAGTGATGGCCAGCAAAGTGCAAAGTTGCTTACTGTGCTAAATGTGAGACCCCCCTCTCACAAAAAAACTGGGCTAGACATGACTGGACGTCAGCATTAGTTGCCATAAATTGTTTCCTTTACACTAATTCACAGGCTAACATTTTGTGGGGGAGAATTGATTAACCATGACTGGATGTGTGGCCACATAATCAGCTTTTACTCCGCTAGTTGTTAATGTAACAGAAGTGCCAGGGGAAACACAAACCATTTTAATGAGTGCTCAGAAATTAAATACCCTAAACAGCTTGCACAATGTGCCCAAACCAGAGCGAACCAATGAGGCTGATCTAAGCAATGAGCTGGGCTGAGCTTGAGACCTCACAACATCTGGTGACCCTGTGTGATCATTACTTACCCTGCCACTCACACACACTCACTCACTTCCTGTTTGGACACAGCTCTTCATACTTGTCATCGCGGCACAAATGGCAGTCCAGCATCAAAGACGACACTAAACTTGGGATTAGGGGACATGGCCAGAGTCGTTTTCACTCTGCCAAAGCTTAGGTGGACATTCAACCATTTGTTAAACATGATACAAGTTAAATATAGTTGAGCATACATTGCATTCTGATTTCGTGCTCTTACAAACACTGGCATTCATCTACAAAATTTACATTGTCTATACAACTGTGCACACAAACATTTTATGACATGCTTTTTCACAATTATTTTACTGAATGCTTGTTATTGTACATTTGCTATGTGCTCATCTTGTTACTGAACTAAAGAAAAGGGAAGCTAACCCATTAGGTGTGTGCCGCTCTGCCTGAGAGCCTGAGGGCCAGCTGGAATGAGTTCTATCTCTGAGCTGCTCATCTGGCCGCCATGACTGCTTTCATAAACAGGAGGAACCACGTCCTACATAGTTTCAGTGCTGTCTAACATGATCCAAACACATGTGCCACAGCAGACAGCATCCAAGCCAGGAGATAAGAAGAGGCAGAGAGGCAGACAGATAGACAAATGGATGACTAGGAGGAAGGCAGCTCAGGACGCCTTGAGCTCAAGAGCAATCCCTCTCTTCCTTTTTCTTACTGTCCACAAACAGAAAGTCTCTGGTGTTTAGCATATGAAAGCTACATTAAATCTGGGCCTGCACAGGAAACACTGCCAGTCTTCATAGGTTATGAAAGCACACATCTGTCTTTGAATCATAAATAAAATCTCTGTCTCTCTGTTTTTAGCGAGATTTTTGTTTCTACACAGCAATAATCAAAAAACATGACAAAGTAGAAATTATATGTATATGCTTGAAATAACATGCTGACAAATAAATTGATAATACCAAGATTTGCTCAGATCTCTTGCCCACAGTTTCAAACTGAACAGGTTCAAGACTTACTGTCACTGTGATGAATACAAGCCTACAACTGCCATAGTAAGGAGTGGATGAACAGTTTCAAAGATACCGTTAGAGAATAGTTATGCATTCTCCATTTTGTCCCAATAATGTGTTTGTTTGTGTGTTTTGTTATTTGGTTTGTTTGCTTTTTGTCCTTTACATTGAGCTTCTCCACATGTAACTACAGTAAGTTTGCGCAGCGGCAGATAAACTGACTTGACCCTCGTTTCCTCCATCCTCAGCAGACCTGCCCGTTGTTATGGAGATAAGTGTCATTAACGCGGCGCGCCGCAGCTGTGGCGCTGCTACCTGGACCTGCCAAATCTACAGGAATATTAGCCCTGCTGTGGCCTATTACACAGTCCTGATCGATCCTTATTATGTTTGTAATAACATACAAACCACTACATCTACCACTATATAACCCGCAAACCAGGACTGCTGTTTACTTTCTAAATAGCTACATTTATACCAATTTAGCTTTTTTGTTTTGCATTGTCGCACTCAGTGTACAACGACGACAGCGTGTACTCCATGCTATCGCTAGTTATCAGCAGAATAAGGTATATAAATAAGGTAATAAATCCCGTTATATGACAACACACATTTGTCCATTATTGTACACTGAAGGGGGAAGATGGAAAACACAATAAAGGAAGGAGGCAAGGTGAAGTGTGCGCTGATTCGCAGCTTTGCAGCCTTCAGAACGCAGCCAGCAGCATCACATTTGGAACATTAGATATTCATTGAGCGACACGGGCTTAGAAATAAACCAGAGCTAACGGAGAAAAACGCTATCAATACCTTTCTTCTCTTCTCCCCCTCACTGTCACCCGATCTTTTCATGTTCCTGGAGTTGTGTTTACACTGCTTCGCATTCACTGGTAGCGCCTCTGGTCGTTGTAGTGCGCGAATAAACGAAGACAGATTTTTTCAGCCACTCAACACAGGACTGCGCATATCACATAGATAATAAGACTTTTGGTTTGCATTCATCTTTTGTGTAACAATAGAAAACAAAACCTGCTCAATTTAAAACAAGATAAGTGATCAAATGAAACTCAAGGACTACAAATCCCACAGTCTTCCGGGGCAAGAGGCGGGAGCTCTGTCGTCACACCAGCTGGAAACTGACAGATACAACGCACAGTGCGCACTGATGGTAGACACGCGGGTAGGCTTTATTAACATCATTATTTTTTTCTCCAAGTTTATAAGGGAGTTCATCAAGGAGTTTCTATGCGTAATAAATTAACTATTTAAAAACCAAAAATTTCCCTTGGCCCTAAAATCTTTACTAATCATACGACACGTGAATGGGGTAGCCTATCAGTAAAAGGAATTTTTAAATCTACACACACGTTTTAGAAACATGTGTTGAACACTGATATTTCTTGTGCTTTATCCCTTTTCTAAATCAAAAGCTGTGGCACTTTCATCTTTGATGTGTAAAAGTACCAATACTTTAAACATGCTCCAGTTCAAGTTCTGCCAACCCTCTTTCAACTCTTGCATGCATCTCAAATCCAGGTGTTATTCGGTCTGTGTGGGCTTCTCCAATATCAGCCCCCTTTGGTCCGCTCCTGATCATGAAAGTATGCCATAATGTAGGTACACAGATTGCTAACATGTTTTGAATTTTGCTGAATTATACTCTTTCTATTGTTCCAGTGAGAAATAGGCTGCAGGAATGATTTTCACGCATGGCGCAGTGGCAGTATGAGGCTATGGCGTAAAAACAGATTTCTCTCTTCCAAAACACCTGTTACGTGTTACTACACTTTGATCAGTGTCGTCATTAGTTCCTTTGTAATCGCTTTTCTTTGATGGTAGAGCTGACCCAAGCAAGCTGGTTGGGCACCATGTTTTAACACACATTTCCTTTTACCTGTCTTGTAAAATGCTCAAAAGCTCTCCTCCACTTTCAAAGATGGCCATGTCTCCAGCATCCTTTACTAATAAACAGATGGGGTTCCTTTTGATTCCTATTTATAACATACATTTCCTTTACCCTGTCCTGTCCTTTCAAGGTGGAAATATGCTTGAAATATATCCTTGTGATCAGTTTCTGAAAACGGAATCCATATGCACACGCTTTTTTCCCCTCACATCCATATGGAAACCTATAGCACCTTTTCAAGTTACAACTAAAAAGGAAAGTCTTATGACGTTGTAAATTATTTCTTTGTTTTATCTTATAATGTCAAAATGTGCATTTATGTGGCATCCATCAGCCTTCTCCATCATTACTCCCTGTTCCGTATGTGCCAAACTATCATCCACATATTTCTGTTGTCAATCATTTTTATGGAGAACATTTGAAAGAACAAAGTGTTCACTTGTTGGGGTTTTCAGATCTGGTGTTCTCTCACAGTGAACATAATGCATTAGATCTTTTATGGCAGCCAGACTTGCCTAGCTTGTCTTACATGCTTGTTTAAAGACTCTATAGGTGGCCCTTGTCTGGATTTGTGTCAAAGTTATAATATTCTTGATGTAACATGTGCACATGGACACTATTAGGATTTTCTTAAATAGAAATTTAAAGTAGCCTACAAGTATTTGGAATAAGTCCATACTTTTGCTGCCATAATTGTCTAACTTTCCAAAAGTTGACCAATAATATTTTTTAGTTTTGTACAGTTTGTACAGTTACAGTTAAATATCAGTTTAGTATATCAAATCGGCATATTTTGATTATTTTTGAGGTGTAATGGAATAGGAAAAAGTTATAAGATACTGCATTGTTTTTGGCTAAATTTTTATTACTTATACTGTTTCTACTATTATTCCTGAGCCAAGCAAGTCATTATATAAAGTTGTACAATATATGCACATATTCTACTTCATATCTACACTTCTATACAGTAGATGTACAAAATATTGATGCTTTTAGACGGCAGTGTTTCCTATTAGACATCCCACTCCGAATCCAAACCCAGCTCTTTAGTAAACATAATTCTCATGTCCTCACTGTCAATCACCGTGATACGAACCATGTTGTACCGAAAGTATTCCTTGGATGTTTTAGGCTTGATAGCCACATCTGAGGATCTGTGAACAATCAGGCTTCATACATGGAGAGAAGCCAATTACCTATAATACCAATGCGATGTCATTTGTCCTATTAGACTTTGAAGCTTGCATCTCCTTTGACCTTTCACCTTTGACTAGGTTTGAAATCACTTCAGTTATGATCCAAGTAAAAAAAAAAAAAACTGTTTATTTTCTGTCATGTAGCCAGTGAATCTACAGCATGGTTGAATATGTTTATGCTCCTCCTAGCCGCATGTTTTCTTTTAATATTTTGCATACCTTCAACCCAGGATGACCTGCTAGACAAGGGCTCTCTCTGTGATACAATGAGCAGTGAAAATGCTTCGAGAAGAATAGAATGTGAAGGGGACATGTTGCCAGAATGCGCTAGAGTAAAAGAGGACAGAGACTATTTTATTGTGGTTGTATTAAACCCAGAGCCAGCTGCCTTGCAATAATTTCCTCTCAGTGCATCAAACTATTGTACGGCCTAGAAATTCCAAAATACAAGAGACAGACCGCTTTCTGAATAGTGTTAGAGTTTGGGAATGTATTTGATTTAATTTTTATGTTATCAGTAAAAGCTGTGGATACTACTGCAAAAGTGATAAACCACAGCGCTTTGTCCTGTTCCACACATGGCTACAATAAGGATTGTAATTGTTTATATCCAGAAGTGGAAAAAGTAATCTTTACTGAAGAAGAAAGTACTAAAGGTCCATTATACTGCCACTAGCGCTATATGCTATACTGAAACTTTATTATTATTAGAGAGAGAATGATATCGGCCCGATATTTGGACTTTTTTGTGTGTTGATTATTGGCCTTAAATCTCGATCACAGGCCAATATTTTATATTTACAGACAAAGTTTTATTTTAACACTTTAATATGAAGATAATTGCACAAACTACACAGCTTTCTCAAAGGTCTGTTGTGAAAAATGGGCTTTGGGTGAGTTTGTAGTAAATATAAATAGAATAAATCGGCCCCACATATCAACCCAGAAATATCGGCAGAGCTTATGAGTCATCAGTTTCTTTGGAGTCAAATAATCGGTACAACAAAAAACAGTCAGTACTAATGACTTCTCAGACTACATCTACTTCTAGTGCTTAACAATACTTTTCACACTAAATATTTTGGGTGAATGTTAAAGATGCACTACGTAATAGGTATAGGGCTTCTCCACCTTATTGCATAGATATGTTATTATTTGCCTAGAATGTGCTCCAGTATGATATTAAGCTAAGCTATTTATATATTGTTTCATTATATCTGTTTGTTAGTTTAAAAATACTTTCCAAATGCTTTCTCTGTGCAGTATCACCTCTCTACAGATCATCAGACCTGTTACTGGGGGCATCACCTGATGAAGACGCAAGAGGTAAAGCAATGACAACTTCAGAGAGAAGCAGGTTGCAGTTCTCCAAAAGTTATATAGTGCATTTAAATATTCTATTATTCTCATTTTTATAATTTTTATATTTTAAAAGTGACTCTTGTGAGCTTTTAGCAATGTAAAACACATCAAAAACAGTTGTATTTTGTTTCATTCATACATTTGAGTAACTGTTTATTATTAGTCTGACTACATTTCTAAAGCTGAAAATGCTCTGTTAAACCTTGTGATATCATGTAGTAGTAATTTTCAAATTAACAGCTACCTTTTACCTTTAGTTCAGTAAAGTATCTCAATTTCAGAGAAGAAATAACCAAATGATGAGGAAACAACATAGTTTATAACATAGATCAGAAAGTAGTGTAACATGGGCTTTTTAAGACATCCAACCTTTTCTTTAAGCAGACAGACTCTCATATTTTATTTCTATTATATGAGCAGATGGCACAAGTATGTACCCCCTCTCCGCTCACTAACCCTTAATGCTTAGCCCTAAGGAAACTGTTATTTGTCAGTGCTATAAAGCAGATTGCTGCCCAATGGTTCCAATTAACATCAAAGAGTGCTTCACAGGCAGTAATAGTTATATCAAAACCTGAACTGTATTATTAAAGCTACGCTGCCCTCCTGAAGATTATGGCTTTTGTTGAAGAAGGGGGTTTTCTTTCCCTGAGTTTCCATCCCATATGCTCCACTGACTAAGTTACACTGTGTGGCTTTGAAGCACCCCCACATTAGGCCCGAGTCTTTCTGTAGCACTGGGATACCTGCTTGTCTTAACACCCAATGGCCTCTAGTCATGGTAATAAAAAGGTGCTACTACAAGAGTGATAGAAAAGATTAAAGTGCAGTTTGCTGAGTGGGTATAATGGGAAATGGGTTTTTAAATATCCCCAGGTGTGGGTGTTTTAAGACTGCATCAATGCATATGTAGGCATGATATTATGTATTTTATTACTCAATTAAAATGTGAATCGCACAGTGTAAAATTACTGTTTGGAATTACAAAAAATATGAACAAATTAAAATGATAAATTTATTTGACTGACACTGACATTAAAATTAGTCGGCCTAAGATAGAATATTATAATTTTTATTTTATTTTTTTTCAACAACATGCAATAGCTTGAATTAATTTTCAGGGAACGCATATCTCTGTTAAATGGTGTATATATGTATTTATTGTAGTCCTTATTTAAAAATCGATTATAGAACATAGGTGGAAGCTGTATTCTGCAACAAAACACACTTTTTAAACCTTTTTCTTATTAACATAATCATTTTCTGCCTATAGTCGATAGCTGCTATTTAATTTGGACAGGTGTTGAGAATGTCTTATATATATATATCTTTGCTACCACCATTCATAGAATGGATATACTTAAATCCACACTTTAGCCTTAGTGTATTGTCAAATCCTTTGGCCAAGTTGAAACCGCAGAGGTCTCTTATAAAGTGTCTGAATAGTACAGACATTATGAGATACAAGTTGATTAAGCAGCAATAAAGGGTTATATAGCACCACAGGAAAAGACTCTGGTGAGCGAGCAAACGTCCTTATAGTCTAGGATGTGGTACACCCCTGTGAATAGAATAACTTCCAGACTTGGAGTGGAGGAAGCCCTTTTTGCTGTGTTTTGAATACCATGAACACTGCTCACTTTTATTGAAAACCTATTAAAAATGAGCCTTTGACATATACAAAGCACCCCTGTTTAAATCGCACGCACAAAGACATTATAAAACTCAATACGGAAGCACGTGTGTGTCCCGTAGCCTGCTGGGGTGACCCGGTTTCAGTAAAAGCCTGCTCAGTATCCCTCACCACCGCATTGCAGATTAATGGCACATTTGTTCAGCACGAGACAATCACTCAAAGCCGGACTTAACTTTTAACTTTTTCGGAACGTTTGAAAGATGCTGATTTGTCAAAATAGAGTGTGATCTAAAGAGGAAAGGAGGGTGCGTATGGCCCCGCCTGACCCTGAGCTCCTCTCCTCCACCTGCTCCACTCAGACCAGTGTTTATAAAGTGCCAACTCGTCTCATTAGTCCTCCCATTAGCCCGGAGTTATGGCCGCGGCGTAGATCAAACCAGCAGCCGAGAGAACAATGGACGCATGGGCATTAATATGATATGTAAGAGTTCAAGTATTATTTGAAGGGAGCACTTTGATGCAGACTGTTTCATATTAGTGGTGTTTTATATGGGCTTTTCTTCTTCAACTTTAATGTGCATGTTTTCCCCCTGAGTCAGTGTTGCCAGTTTTTTTTGTCGGACTTGTGTGACCAGTTGTTCAGTTTTAGTAGAACATAAGGCATTTGTTAAACCGAGCAAATAAGGGACATCAAACTACGTCATATTCTCGTTCCGTCAAATAGGACACAAACTATTCAAATTAAAGTCAGAATTTATTGTTTTTCAAATTAAAAATACATAATATTTGTTTTGTTTTTAGGTTTTTTTTTTGTCTTGTGTATAGGCCGAGATTTACAGTGGCTACTTGGCTATTTCCAGCTGGTGTATGCTGGAAATGGGGTATACTTAATATGTTTTAAAAGGTGGGTCCACAACCTTCTTAAGTCTATAGAGATGTTATTGCTATATGAAATGTTCCACAGTATGACTTTACACTCACCCACCTTGCATGTATGTCATTAAGTCTGTTTTTATCAATCAGAAATGCCTTAAAAACTTGCATTCTTACGGCTAAAGGAGTGCATTTGTTACCATAGCGATAGATAGGCGTGAAGCTATGATGTGTAACATGCAAAGCAAAGCAATAGAATCTCCATGGAGACAAGCAGCTTGCAGGCCATACACCAGAAAAGTTACACAGTGTGCCTTTAAATCATGTTCCAAACTGAATTTTGACATTTAGTATTGATTTTGTTAAAATGATTAGAATAACAGTAATATAACCACTTACAACACACAGCCTCAACCTTTAGAGAACACCCAAACGCAGCTGAAGTGTTTATTAATTCATGCACATTTTTCCTGCTCTCTGAATGAGCCGACATTAGTGAGCGTGCCTCTGATGACAGATGTATTTAACACACTGTGAAAGGTATAAATCACACTCCACGTTCCTCAATCGGGGCTCCTCGTATCCACGCCGAGGCCGCCTTCACCTCTAATTACCCAGCCGCTAACTGAATGGCAGCTCGGTGTATAATAGAACACTTTATAGCACCTCGATTTAAAAGGTTAAACTCAGATTTTGTTGAATGAGCGTAACATAAATTCTGTCTGCTTTGGTTTCCGTCTTGCGTTTCTCGACTTTAAAAATGTTTTTCTTTTCCACGAGTGGGAATGAGGTGCAAAAGAGTGAAGCAGGCCCGTCCTGAAACATTGGCTTTTATATAGATGAACTGTTTGTATTTCAAGTCTAAACTTTCTTAAACCACACTGCCCCTGTTAAATTTGGCATAGTCCTATTTGAAGACTTTCCCGGATGATTCCGCTCCATCCACGGTCCAGGCTGAGACGTGCTGCTGCTATAGGTTAGTGAAGGGGGATGAATTAGATTAGCTGTTATTAGAGTTCTGCTGTAATGTGTCTATAATTCTGTAAGCTGTATTGAAAAGAATTGGATGCAGTGCCACATGTGTTTGCATGTCTGTTTGGTTTGGCTACAAACTGACAGCAGCTTCTGGTTATCCAGAACCCATTAGATGCTTTGATCCCAAATGGGCCTTGTTTTCATTTGCTGAAAATAGTGTTCTGTATTTATCCTGCGGTACAAGGATCGGACCCCTGTGATTTGTTCTTATGTGTTAAATATGATGTCTTGCCAGCCCTTTTAGAGCAAAGATATCTGTCATCCTCCAGGCTCTCATTAAAGTCATCAATAACAGCCTTCTATTATGATTTTGTTTTAATGATTAGCTGTTTCCATGGTAGTGACACTGCTAGTATAATTCATTAGTGTCTCTTCATTGATCACTGGACTGTTTGTGTCATTACTGATGTTTTGGTGATGTAGCATGTCGCACTAACATCCTGACCTCCGTCGATGTGTGTAACATCAGTCACACGTTTACCACACACCTCGACTTAATATGTTCCATGCAGCACAGGACCAGCTCAGCCTGCAAACTTGAATCTACAACTACAACTATTGAACAATTCTGCAAATGATGTTGTTTTGTGGCGTACAGTTCAGGCGAGTAATAAAGATCGTGAGCTGGACCCAGGACAAGCTTCTGACAATATGGAAGGAAAAGAAAAGGACCACAGCTTTTTTACACATGTAGATCATACGAGTGACGCAGCCAAGTCCCCTTTTCAACAGAGTGTCAAAGGCTGCTCTGGACCACATCCCAAGCTCTTTGCTTGTTTGTCTTTTGTAAAAAAGGACAACTAGCCCAGCAGTGCCAAAGCACCCCAGGCTCTTTGATATGTGAACGCCTAACAGTGGGACAGCTTCATGCTCAGCTGGGACGCAGATGTGTGTGTGCGAGTGTGTAGGGAGGCCGCTGTCTGAACCCAGCACAGATTAGTGACTTCTATTTTATTCCTAATAAATAAAGCCCAGTGCATGCTGGGCTATGTGTGAGAGGAAAATAACATGCCACTAGTCAATCAGAAGCAGGTGGTAAGGCTTGGTGGCTCCAAAGCCTGAAGCCCTTATCATAAAACAACTGCACTTTTAACTTTAATTGCAGTTGTGGATATATTTTGGGGTTTTGGTTAGAAGTGTTTTATTACAGCAGACTGGAATCAAAGCAACAGAAATATAATTATGTTAAAAACAGGCAACAATTTTGTTGTAGTGAAGGGTGGCCAAGTTTGAAGGCAAAGTCTTTGATAAGCATACTGCCACATGGAACCAAAAAAGGGAAAATGACCTGTTTTGTATAGAAAATGTACAATGTGCATTGTAGACTAAATCAAAACATATGGTATTTTTTATGCTGGTCATTTAAATATTCACAATCAAAGATTACCTATATTTCCATTTTTACTGAATTACTTTAGTCTGTTAAATCCTTTATGCTTTTATCTTACAAGTATTGAACCTATTGACCTATTAAACATATTCAAATGTATTCTGCTTTATAATTTTGCATTTGCAATTGTTTATGTATACAGCTCATTTTAGTTGCACATGGCAGCAGTGGTCACACACATTAGTGTCTCATCACAATTGTATCCCTGATCTAGGTTGTGTGTATAGGCCCGATTGTGAAGGAGCAGATCTCCAGCTCTTCTCAGAACATCGTGGGGGAGTTTGCAGGCCTGAATGAGATGACACACCTTGTCTTCATAATTCACTGCTTCGTCATGAACAGAGGCAATAGACCGCGGCCATCTTTTTCTACTGAAGATTAGTACAGTACAGCCTCCTGCAGCCCAGTCCAGTTCCTTTCTCAATATGACTGATATGACGTCTCCTCAGGTGTCTCACTTTCACATGTGACAGACCAAAGGCTTGTCTGGATGCTTCAATCACAGCATCTATGAGGACTCAGTTGTTTATTCATTTTATCAACATTTTCCCATTGGAATAAAATAAATAAATACATCAATAAATAATAGGCTATATTCTATTCTATTATATATTATTATATTATTATGTTTTTTCTACTATCTTGTATCATTCAGTTAAAATATTTTTACTATGCAAATAAATCAAAACAGCTGAGACAATTAAACTAGCTAAAAAATAATAGACTAATAATACTGTAATGCAGTCTTTTATGGTTATATATTGTTATTAAAAAACATATTAAACATTACTACAGATACTACAGATGGAAATGAGCTCTGAGCTACAATCTGGTACAAACATCTCTGCCATTGTGCTTAATGTAATTGTACACTGTCCTAATAAACCAATAAATAAATAAAATTAAATATTTTTTTATCTATACAATAGTGAAGGCCTATGTTCTCCATTAACCGTTAAGGATTGAATATCACAACATTCTGGCACTATTATTGATCTGCTAATAAAATATATGTGAATACATTTTGTAGAATAACATCATACACATATTAACATTTAGATTATTTTTTCTTGCAATCTAATTTCAGACATAGGAGGAATTAGTTGACATTTTGACCTCATTTTGACCTTTTGTTACCTCTGACCCCGGATTCACACGTATAAATTAACAAACAATTAAAAGCAAAGCAGCATCACTCCCAAAGCTAAACCGCAAACACATCAGACACCATCTTTAGGCCTTTCCCATAACCCTGTGCTCTTGGTAATTATTCAGCGACTGGAGATAAAGAATGTGATTGGAAAACAACATGGGTATTGCAGACTGTGGTTTGGAGCAGCAGATTCCTCTGGGAGACACAAGTCTGTCACAAAGGAAATGCTTGATTTAAAGACGTTGATTCGGTAAATTACTCTTCTTCCACAGACAGTGCAAGAGTTTTTAATTGCAAACATGAAATTACAGGCTGGGAAACTGTGGCGTGTTCCAGTCTTTCTATACCTGGGTAGACGTGCAGTTGCACCTTTTAATTTTATGTGTCAGCGTCACTGAGATGAAGGTTAGCAATTATGACAATATCAAGTGTAAAATCCACAGCCCCAGGGCAACAACTAAAAAGTACTAACTCTATATATCATTACAGTCATCAAATATTAGTACTGTGTAGTATTACCAACCAAAGGAATGCTTTGATCAGGCTTATAAAACAAAAATAAAATAAAGTTATATCAAAATAATCAAATATTCTTCTGAATGGGAAAAATTCATTTTGTACATTTGTCCGGTCTCAAAAATATGACACAATACATCTGCAAATAGTGTTTTTAGTGATTGTAAAATCTATTAAAACATACTGTTTCAAGTAGAGTTTCTTAAATCTAATGAATCTGCATCACTCAAACCAAACCCAGGTTACTCTGGTATGAATAGTGTTGTGTTGCCTATTTACTAGTAAAATCAGACATACATACTAACTTTTTTTAATGAAAGAAAGATAATTGTTGGCACCTAAATTGAATCTTAAATATTTAGTTATAAATTCCACCTTTGATAATTAGTGTCTTAACATTTCTTTGCTGTTTTCGCACTTCCTTTCATTCCTTTTACTAATTGTGAACTACCCTCCACCAGAGCTGTGTTCTTTGGTTTTCACAGCAGTTGTACAAATCTCAGTGGCTCCAAACAGATTTGTGTCTCCATATTGGGCTGACTAATGGTTACCACTCCTTACGTTTGTGGACGGATATGTGATTCTATGGCACTTTAACCCCAGCGTACTGATGTGTGCGACTGGGCTGCACATGTGTACTACCCGGGTGCAAACGAGCTCCACTGCTCTGAACGTGTGCGCTGCGTGTTGTGGACGGGGTACAAGTATGTAATGACAAACAAACAAACAACAAGTACAGTTCTGCTGGCTGCCGCTTTAGCCTCAGCAATGTTGTAATTAGAAGTGGATGAGAATGTGGGACAACTGAGCCTTTAACCATAACCAAACATTTCTCTTAGGGAGAGGATTACAGGCAGAAATTCAATGCGGTTTGCTCAAGCCTATTCTGTGTGCCACATGTTCGGGATGCTTTGGCCAGAGGTTCCCAGTCCTCTCCTCTCCCGATGGCCGTTTATCTGCGCCGCAGATGTGAAGCATGGTCACCTTCCACCCATCAAATGACTCAACCTCTGTGAGAATGACTAAAAGTGTGCGTGCACCCTGTAATCCATACTATCCTCCAGTCAATGCTGCCTCCTACTGGCAGGGGAGCAAACTGACTTCACTGACACATCGGCTATATTTGTTAGGAGACATATAAAGTTAAATATATGGTTTACTTATGGTTTAACAACATAATTCATATGTCAGGGGCACTAAAACACTCCTTTATTACTTTTCCCATGGCAAATCTCAACCTAGAAGTTAAATAAACGTTAACAAGGAGGTGTAAATCCAATGTTGCCTCATGCCTGTGTTTCCCTCATGTCACAAAACGAATGATTTTCGGGTTGCAGCTGGAGCTAAAACGAGACCGCCGCGATGCATGAATGAGTGTCAGGCTTTGAGTCCTCTACCACCGTGTCCTGGCATGGAGAGCACAACTGAGGAACTTGTAAACAGTCAACCATAATCATATGTATACCCTTAGCGGAGACATGATTAATCTAATCCCCGCCTGTCTGAAAAGCCCAGAAAATGCCTGTCTTCTGGAAAGTCATGCTTCGTCTTGTGAATAAACAGAGTAATTGCTGTGAACAGATAGAGTAAAAGAGATTTATCCAATTTATTAAGTTGATCGGGTTACACTGAAGCCGTGCTGTGTTTAAGTGTCTGAAATGTGCATCCCAGGGATTACTGGTATCTGTTCCCTCCTGCCCCTTCTCTGATTCCCCTGCACATCTCACATTGACCTCTGCGCATCCTTTTCAAAAGACACATATCAAATTCTGCCTTAATTGACTGCAATAAAACAACACAAAGCCCACTTTGTAGTCCAAGAGCATGTTCCAAATAAGGCAGTGCTGCTGCACCCCGAGCCGCCAGTGGGCTCAGTGGGGGACACAGAGCTAGAGTTGAGTTTGGGCCTGACCCGCTACATTCCTCTGGTCGGCGGCGTCCTCCGCAGCGTCCCAGGGGTTCGGTCAGGTGGGAGTCGCTTCATATCTCTACAGCAGTACTTAGTAAGGGGGGCTTTCATTGTGGACAGAATGGTTTGCTCAGCAGCCTGTTGCTTTGGTTTGTTTGGAGCTGCGGTCCTCTCTGGAATATGTAACTGAATTCTTTTCCCTGTCCCACAATCAGAGTTTGTTGCCAGCTTCTCTGGCAATGAGGCCCTGAATGAGGGCCAGTCCTCCTGCTCATCCCACAGAGCCTTTCATGTTCCCAAACCGCAGCCTGAGCGAGGCGCCTCGGTTTCAACAGCAGCAGACCAGCATATGTTTGCCTAATTCCTGAGACATGATGACAGTGGTCTCCCAGCCACGAAAAGACAGCACAACTTTTTCTATTCCCCTACGCTTTAATTATTATTTTCTGCTCTTGATAACTTCCAATAGTTACACACCACATGTTTTCTCATTACATATGTTTTTATTCTGTTTTTTTTATGAGAAACCCCTCAACCCACACCCTTAAACTTTTCCTCCATTTCGGTCACCCTTCTCTTCCCACAATGCTTTGCTAAGTAGCGCGTGACCCTACAACTGGAACAAGCGGCGGGGAGGTTTTTCATTGCCCAGCAGGAGATGGAATTATGGTTGGTTATTACCCACAAGTGTTAGGTGTTAGAGAGGATCACAGAGCTGCGAGGTGGACACAGTGGTCCCGCCACAGGTCACAGCCGCTCACACAAACCAGGCTGAGCTCATAAAGAGTGCTGTTGGAAAACTACACCCAGCTATGCACTTGCCGATGCCCTCTTGAACTCAGATTCACACGAACTGGCGCCATTGTCTAGGGACGCACACTAATTTAACAATTTCATAAAATACAGAGTACTCAAATTAAACTCCCTCTATGTCTGTGTACAGTAGTAGAGGAGGTCACACAGCAGGTTACAGTTTGGGTTGGATCTACTCAAGCAAGAATAGAACGCAATATAACCATGTATTGCACTACAAAATTCTATTTTGTCCTTCTCGTTTATTGCGTATTAAATTGCCCACTTTCATCTTGTTTCTGGTATAATTTTAGCAACTCGAGAGTCATAGAATACTGCCTGTAAATAGTTTAATTTTTACTATCAAATAAGAAACAGAGTAAAACTATTAAATAATTATATGGTTACAAATATTGGACCCATTCCATTTCTTATCATGGACGATGCCAATAACTATCATTTGGAATCCAGAGCAACTGATGGCGATAAGCTTTGTAAATATTTTTGGGCCGACATGTAGGACAGATTTTTTAACCCAAAAAAAAGTGTTATTATAAAACTTTAATTGTATTTTTTTAACCAGCAGATCAACCATAACAAAATATCACCCTGTGGTGGAGATTTAAGGAAAATAGCCAATACACTAAAAAGTCCAAATATTGGCCTGATATATGGTCTATCTCTATTCAGAATATATAATTTCTTGTTTGAAAAGCATTAATCGGTACAGCAGCGGTTCCAAAACTTTCTATTTCTGAAGCCCATGTATACATAGTGAAGTGGCGTCCTGACCTCTGCCTTACACTGGCTGGCGCCTGCTGTAGCGCACACAGTTATAAAGTTTGCCTTTGGTGTCTGTTGAGGTTTTATTGATGCTGTGATGATCAGACAAGCCACATGAGCACTACCTCTAATACTCACACTATCTACTGTGTAATCTCCACTTTCTGGTTTATTAAGCTCAGTCTTTTTGCTGGGAAGGTGAAACAGCGTGCCGCAAATCCGTCACAGAGCTTGAAGGGGCTTGTGTGCAGCCAAAATAAATAAGCAAAGGAATCATAGTGAAAATAATGTGAATTTAGTGGCACATAATGGGTCGCTTTGAAGGGAAGGCATTCATTTTTTTGCAGGAGCTATCAGTAGCCCTGTTCCCTCTACCCGCAGGCCAGTCTTTTGGGAGCTAAGACTCTTTGGCTCGCATTGACTGCCTGTGGCTGTCATTGCATGTGTTGAGTTTCACCGCGAGTTTCCTATGGCTTATTGTGGCCCGGCTTTCTTCTCAGATGGCGTGTGACACACTCTTATCCCCGGCAAATCTGTGCCATCCGCACTGCCAAGTCAAACAAGCCTCCGTATATTGCTGATGTCCAACCCAATATCTTTAGGCCGCTTCAGAGGTTTTGCTTTTTCATTTCTTCATGTACAAATGGGACCAGACTTCCAAATAGTCAATCATTAAATTCTCAGCACTGCTCAGCCGAAACATTCAGAGTTTATTTTATTCCTGCGTGTACAGACAGCCGCAATACAATTTTAGCAGCCGCGCCAGAAGCCGTGTGTATTTTAACACGCTGACCATATGTGGCACCCTGACCTCTTTCATAAACACAAGAGCCAGCAGTGTACCAATGACTGCTTTCACCCGATTAGGGAAGGAAAAAGGAGGGTGGTACTGGGTGCTTTACGACGGGGCACACACAATAGATGTGATGTTGGAGCCGATTCCCTTTTGAGGAACAGGGTCCAGCACGTTCTTGTAGCAACAAAGCCAAAAGACTTCATCCTTCTGTTCACCAGAAGGTTGACAGAGCTGAAAAGGATTCGCTGTCCTTAAACTGTCAGGCAAAATTCAATCCTTCAGGCACGTCCAGATATATTGGACTTTTTAGGCTCCAAGTCTGGCCATGTTGTGCTTTGTACTGCAGTCTTGGACAGCAAACAGTGGATTAGTGGAACAATTAGCTCTGGTGAATAAAGCGCTCCCTCCCGTAACAGCAGATGATCGCTGTGTGTGTTAAAGGCACTTTGATGGATGTGGGTGGCCTGGACGGAGTACTGGTTACTCAAAGCAGAGCCATGAGCCTCCTGGGGCCTATCATGGCCGTGGTCCTTACCTGCAGGTATCAGGTGTAGTGAGAGCTTTTAGGGAGGCGGGGCTGGCTGTAATTACACATGCATGTGAAGGGAGGGGGCCTCTGTGGGTAATGAGGTTTGAGGATGCAGCCCTCTCAGAGGGTGGTCCCGTATGCTGCCCTTGCTCCTGTGTCCATGCCTGCTCACGCGAGTCGCCCCGGGCCCCTCTGTCCCCTCCTCTGTCCCCTCTCAGGACAATTGGTCCAAGCTTCATCGGGGTCCTGGAAGTGGCGCCCACCTCACAATCCCAGCCAAGCGGTCTCCCAAAGCTGCCTCCAGGCATTTCATCACATTACATCAGATCAAAAGCAATAAGCTAATTACAGACGACTGTGGGCATACAAGCAGTAAATACAGAATCAACATAATTGATTTAATCCTCTCAATGCTAAGTGAAAACCTTATCAATACCCAAGTCTAAATTACAGCCTTGTTTTCCAAGCCAACGCTGACTATTGGATAAATTAGTAGATCACATGAAGTCCATTCAACCAAACTAAATTCTAGTGATTCCAGCACTGTTCATTCAAAATGCTCGGCTAAATGGAAAATGTGTCATTTCAGTGCTCAGTGTTGTGCCTCTGCCGAACACATTCAAACTTAGTTGTTGTGTTTGTTCTTCTGTTTCCCAGTGCTCTGAAGAGATTTTTGACCACTTTCTTCTATCATTCATTGCAGCTACGAAGACATGGAAAGTGGGGCTGTGAGGATGTTTTATGCATGCCTCAATACACATTTTAAAAGCAGAAGCATTAGGAACGATAGTGAAAATGCAAAAGGTTTTCGTTAACGTTTACTAATTCATGACATGCCCGAAAAAAGCTGCGTTATTTTAGAGCAATTCCATGTTATCATTGAGAAGCTCTACCAGAGAAGTCATTTTCCACTGGAGGACATGCGCTTTAATGACAGTTTGAGGTGATGCTACTGGAACAGAGATGCTGTCTCTATGTTCACAACACAAGCACTATCAAAGCAGAGGGGGAGGAGAGTTCTGTGTGGATAACTGCAACCATATTAGGATATTGATGATCCTATCTTTTAAGCATCACATTACGGAACATTTTTCTATTCGGATATTCTAAAAGGCATAAGAGACATTTCTGTAAGAAGTGTCAGCAAAACCTAATTAGGTTAAAGGGTTAATATATTTTTCAGGTATGCCCATAACAATAATAATTTAGTCACTTCTATACAACTAACTTTTCAGTATATACTTTTTATAGATTGTATCACAGTGAAAATAACCTTTTCTTAACTATTCTTTCTGGAATTGAATGAACTTGCCTGTGTCGTCAAATAATCACTAAAGTGTACTCTAAACTTGCAGTTTGTAGTTGTAGTTGGTTGCCGTCTGTCACACACTGCAAAATCAGTTCGTCAGTTTTATTATTATGAGTATGTCAGATTTGTTTGCTGGTTTAGTCTGACCTCTCATAAGTCACACATCTCCTCTCCAGGATTTTGTGCAACAGTTACTGTGGCCTCTTCATGAACCGTGAGCCTTTTGTCTGTGCAGGCAGTACAAGTCAGCCATCTATTGGACACCAGAAGAATGTTAGAATGTGTCTTTATGTTATTTTCATAAGATTAGCACTTGGAATTGGTGTGAATATATCCAAGCTACCATTTCATTTAGAGTGATGCCCTCATTAGTTTTTATGATTTTGCTGTTAATAAAAGTATTTTTTTTTTGTTTTTACATTTTTATCTATATGTGCCAGAGGTGATGGTGGTGTGTGTGTGTGTGTGTGTGTTTGTGTGTGTGTGTGTGTGTATGTATATATATATATATGT
>JACN01052748.1:0-11784 GCA_000787155.1 Scartelaos histophorus | reverse complement strand
GAGCAGGAGGGTGAGCTTTAGCGTGAGCTGGAATCTGTGCTTTAGCGTGAGTCGGAGCGTGAACAGGAGCCAGAGCGTGAGCCAAAGGGTGAGCTGAAGGTCAGGAGCCAGGACCACCTCAGAAAATCCCAGAGAGCTGCTGCCGGGCCTTCTAAACAAAGAGCAGGGCGTGATGCGGTGCTGAAAATAACTGAGGGACCTCAAACGCACCACAGCACAAACGCTCGGGTTTACACTGAAGGAGCCAGTGTCCGGCCAGAGCATTCTTGGGCAAACTGTAACTGAAAAAGCAGTCATTTAAATGTGGTATGTGCTCAGCCTGTTCTGTCTTTAGACACCAGTGTAAACATGTGAGGATGAGGGACGTTAAAGGGGGTCATTTCAGTTGATGTCATTTAGAGCTGCTCTGTACAACTATTGTGCCTGAGGGTGTTGCTTTGCTTGGAATGTTCCACAATATAGAATTAGTCCATTATAGCATTATACTTCTTAGAGAAAGGCTCCGTCAAGTAGGTAAATTAAAGATCCCTACTGAACTAAAGGTAAAATGAGCTGTTTGCTTAAAAGCTACCACAACATTAGCTTTGGATGTAGACAGACTAATAATAAAGGCTTATTCAAACATGTGGGAGACAAAACACAACTCCAGGTGTTTTTGAAGAGAGAACAACATTCTAACATGGCTTAATTTTGTGTAATAGAAGAGCTTTAAATCACAATATTCATCTAAAACGACTTAATAAAAGAAACAAGTCCACTGATTTCCACGTTAGATAACTGTGGAGCTGACGTCACCGTAAATGTCATCAGAAAAATCCAACTGTTCTCGTTAAGGAGCCGTTCAAAAGAGCCGGCTCTTGCCCAAAACCACATCACTATTCTAGACCACCACAGATGTCCTCGTCCAACAGTCACATTTTGTTTCTCTGGTTCTGAGAAATTCCTTCCACTGTTGACAGAATAAATATGTGCAAAGAAGGCTCACTTTAAAATAATCTGGGGATGTGAAGTTGGAAGTAGTTAAAAGTGAACGGATATTTCAAATCTCTAGGAATCACATACAGACACACGCTCCTTATATGGTCGGAGGTGGGAGCTCAGTTTATTCAAGTAACTTTTTAAAGATTTTTCAGAGTACTTTTTTGCAGTATACTTTTACTCCTATGAGATTGGCGTAACAGTACTCTTACTTGAGTTAAAGTTGAGGTTCTGCTCCTGTTTTACCTCTGTTTTAGTCCTTGTTTAGTCCTGGTTCAGTCCTAATTTTTAGTCCTGGTTTAGTCCTCTTTTATTCCTCTTTTAGTCTTGTTTTTGTCCAGTTTTAGTCCTGGTTTAGACCTGTTTTAGGTCTGGTTTTGTCCTGTTTTTGTCCTGGTTTAGACCTGTTTTTATCCTGTTTTAGTCCTCTTTTTGTCCTGTTTTAG
Source organism: Scartelaos histophorus (assembly GCA_000787155.1). NCBI lineage: Eukaryota > Metazoa > Chordata > Actinopteri > Gobiiformes > Gobiidae > Scartelaos > Scartelaos histophorus. The sequence goes on along the minus strand of JACN01052748.1, from coordinate 10,360 downwards.
TCCTGGCTTAGATCTGTTTTTATCCTGTTTTTGTCCTGGTATAGACCTGTTTTTGTCCTGTTTTAGTCCTTTTTCAGACCTGGTTTAGTCCTGGTTTAGTCCATCAATCATTGTTTGAGACCTGCACACATAAGTTTGTTTTTTGGGTCACAAAGTCTTCCACATAATAAATTGTCCTTCAGTAATATTTGACCATTATGAGTTTCTTTGGTGTTTGTCCTTGAGATCTGCTGTGAGTACATTTACACTAAGCACTCATGTGTGTAGTACATGTACTAATCTACTAGTATTGAGGAACACTTCCTCTGACCACTCAACACTCCCAGTAAGAGTACTACTGAAATCTAGTACGTAGTTTAAAGAGGGGATATTCATTGAATTTTCTGCACTTTCTGTCGTGTTATAATGTACCCTCATCGAAAATCTACCTGAAGAGGTTTTAGATCATCCATGTATGTTAGTGCAATACCCCGCCCACAACTTTACATTTTACTTCATAATACTTTTGGAAAAAAAGTAGTGGTGGGCCGTTATCGGCATTAACGTGCTGCGGTAATGTGGGACTCTTATTGGGCGACATAAAAAATATCGTTATTAATCTATTCTCAAAGTTGGCATGGGAGCTGGGTCTACATTAAGCGAACTATGGTGACTTTCACCTTTAGCGCGGATGTATACCTCGCTGAATTGCACTTTAGGGAGCAACGAGTTTTCAAACCTGTAGCTACTGTGAAATACACAACTAAGCCACATGTCAACATGGATGTAGCTACGAAGCCGCCGGGTTTGCTTCAGGAAAAATTCATTTTTAAAAAGCTTCCCAATGGAGACATCGACAAGTCTAAGGTTGTTTGCACTTTATGCAATGCGGAATTAGTTTACTGTAGGAGATCTACCAGTCTCAAGTACCACCTAAACACAAAGCATCCCTTAAAGAATGCTGATGTGGGTCAAGCTGAAACGCCGGGGAAGAGTCGCCGTCGAACTATGTTTGAGTGCAACTGAGGCAAGCCCATCAGCGCAGCTCTATCAGACAATCTAACTAATCTTCTCTCAGTGGGGAAGCTGAAACGCCGGGGAAGAGTCGCCGTCGAACTATGTTTGAGTGCAACTGAGGCAAGCCCATCAGCGCAGCTCTATCAGACAATCTAACTAATCTTCTTGCTCAGTGGATTGTCACTAGCTACCGACCATAGACCATATATATGAATGGACATAGCTAACAGCGCTAGCTGCCGCGTGCCAAATAAGTGCGACAGGAGGCTCTTCTGGCAGTTAGTCAAAAAAAATCCTCTTCATAAGATAGAGCCTGGCTCCAGATTCGCTCCTGTAAACGTGAAGCATTGTGAGCCTCATCTGAGCCGCGCTGAACGTTATGGGTGAAGTCACACTCGCTTAGTCCACTTTTTATACAGCCTATGCTGCCGACCTGTCAATGTTAATCTAGATTAATCTAGATTAATTTTAAAAAATGCACCTAGATTAAAAAAATATATAATCTGTGCCCACCATTAAAAAAAGACATTCGGTCGCACATTGTTTTTATCACTTCCTCCCGTTTGATCCCAGCTCTGGTCCTTGGTCAGGCCCTTTGGCTGGTCCCTGGTCTGGACCCTGGTCTGACCTGGTCTGACCCCTGTTTTGATGCCTGATTTGATCCCGGTTGTAGCCCCTTGTTCTGGCCCCTGATTTGACTCCTGGTTTGTCTCTTGATTTGACCCCAGTTTGTGGCCCTTGGTTGGCCCTTCTACATTGACCATGAGCGGGGTTATTCTGGATCAGACCTCAGCCTGTACCAGAGCTGTGGGGTTTTCCCAGTCCCAGGTCCCTGAGGGCCCATCCACACAGTTTAAACATGGACACTACATTCATATAGTTGGTTTTACTCAGAACTACAGAGCCAACTGTTTTCTTCTGTCTCATTAGTCAGAGCTTATTACTTTGTTTAAAGATCAAGTACACGACACAAACTATGCTACAAATAGACTACACTGTACTGTACTACAACTACTATAAGACCGTAACACTGCAAAACTGAGTAATATTATTTTACTCATCTCCACTGATTTCCAGTTAAATGTAAACTAATTTAACTCATGAGTAACGGGTTTTAAAGGAGTTCAGCAAAGATCTGTAAAGTAAGATCTACCTTAAATGCATAAACCCCACCCACAACTGCGTGGCAGACTAAAGTGGGGTAAGGGGGGGTATGGAGGTAGAAGGAACAGTGTGACTCTTCAAACTGCCCCTGCAGCCACGTGTTTGTGATCTGAAACACTTGTTTGTAATCCGTGTAGTCTTGTGTGATGTCACATAGTACCACAAAGCTGCAAAATGGACCAAAAAAAAAGACCAGGAGTAGCAGGCAATGCTAATAAATCATCATACTGTATTCACAGTTTAGCAGCAGAAAGTGGAAGTTTGTGTAGTTATAAAGTGTTAATCAGGAAGTGTGTTTTAGCTTGCTAGTCACAGTAAATTCCTCTGGTCTCTGAAAGTTGTGTAAAGCTTTACTCATCTTAAGTAATTAGGATGATCTGAATGCATAAGGTAAGTGAGGAAGAACTGTTTGAACTGGACACTGTTTGAAATGGACTAGTTCTGTTTTTCACATTTTTAAGATGATAAAAATCAGATTCTCCACCTTAAAAACTCCAGAAAGTCTTCTCCAGGTGCCAGACACTTTGGAACTTTGAATGGAGCCTGAGCTTCTGGAGCAGGCTGTGATCATTTGATTTGTAAATGACGGGAGCCCAGACAGGACATGTGTCACTGGGACTGTTCTGTTCCACAGTACAGGGCAAATCCACCTTGTTTTTACACCAGATTGTTGTTCTTACATTACCAGACACATTCTGTGACTAGAGTGGATATGCAGATGAAGTGTCATGTTTTTGAGGAGGTAATAACATTCATATGGCTTAAATTCCACAGACCTCAGTTGTGTATAATTTAGGACCTTTAGGCTGCTCAGTTCATTCAATTTTATCAAATGAAAATCCAGTGTTTTCAAATGATGATGATTTTTCTGTGGTTTAAGGAGAACAATTTACATAATTCAGATGTCAGTTCAAATAACTTATCTCTCAGCTCCATCGTCTGTTACTTCAGTGAGTGAAATGACTGACGTCACCCACAGCTCACATCAGCAGGCCTCTGGAGGATGTTTGGAGAGGAGCTTCCTGTTTGCGGGAGACACTTCCTGTCTGTGTTCTACTAATCTCCTCTGTTTATTTAGTTTTTTGTTAGTTTATTTGAGGAGGGACCGTTTACACAAATACACGCCGTAATATTCAGCGAATTCAGTGAATGTCCAGGCTAAATGGCATTATTGTAACACTGCCAGCATAAAAGTGACGTCCCTGATCTGGATCCAAACCAGGAACTCCAGCAGCCTACAGGAAATGCTCAAGTCTTCTCTTGTCTCCAGTCTCCCTCAGTCTCCTCTGGTCCTTCATCTGAGTAGCCAGGGGCCTCAGCGGGGCCTCATTTTGCTCCACTCCTCTGGACATCTAACCACTGCAGTATCTTGTTTTGAAAGTTTAAGTTTAGTATTTTACTATATTCAAATAACATGTCCAACAAACACCTTGAGGATGAGACCGTTTGGTCCTGAGCCTGAAGTGTCTGGTGTTTTATGGGGAACCAGGAGGTCACAGGTCTAATTCCCTCACTCCTCTGTCTGTGTCTCCAGGCTCAAGCATGGTGCTGGTGTTCGACCCCCTACTGAAGGATGAGGGGCCCCAGCCTTTACTCATCCAGGACCCCAGAGAGGCCCTCAACCAGGGCCCTGACCTGGTCCCACCGCCACGCCAGAGATCAGACTCCGCCTCCTCTGACCGTAGCTCCAGCTCTGCCCACTCCTGCTCCAACCTGGATTCTGCAGGCTCGGCATACAGGAGCAGATTGGGCTCTGGGGCCTCAGACAAGAGCCAGGGGCCAATCCAGCGCAACCGCTTAGACTCAGGGGCCTCAGACAAGAGTCAGGGGTCACTCCAGCGCAGTCGTTTAGACTCAGGGGCCTCAGACAAGAGTCAGGGGTCACTCCAGCGCAGTCGCCTAGACTCAGGGGGCTCAGACAAGAGCCAGGGGCCACTCCAGCGCAGTCGTTTAGACTCAGGGGCCTCAGACAAGAGCCAGGGGCCACTCCAGCGCAGTCGCCTAGATTCAGGGGCTTCAGACAAGAGCCAGGGGTCAATCCACCGCAGCCGTTTGGATTCAGGGGCCTCAGACAAAAGCCAGGGGCCACTCCAGCGCAGCCGCCTCAATTCAGGGGCCTCAGAGCACAGTGTGGGCTCTGTGTCCCAGACAAGAACCAGGCTGGATTCTGGCCCCTCAGACCTCGGGCCCCGCCCCAGACTGGGCTCAGCGGCCTCTGAGCGTAGTGCCAGTGTTTGCTCTGATGAGAAGGGCCCTGAGGAGCCCACACCTGTGACCAATGGCTCCACTCACTGTACAGACTCTGAGGGAGAGAGTAGGGGCCCCACAGTGAGGGCCTCCACACCGCAGGACCAGCCTGATGGGGCCGGGCTTTCCAGGCAGGGGCCAAAAACCGGACTGACCAACGGCAGTCTGAAGGGCCGCTCAGACTTCCTCAACCAGAAGGTAATTAGCCCACACACTGTGTTTTAGTTTTATTTTCATTTGTATTCATTTATTTTTTGACCCATTTTAGTTTTAGGAGCACATATTCAACACTAACTGCTGCTGTGGTTAATCAGGTGATCTAAAGGGCCTACATGACACAAATGTTTGATCAGTGTTAGAAATTTTTTTCTTCTCTCAAACTGAAAACTCTGTTCCACTTTGTGATGTCATGTGGTAAAACACAGGGCTCCACTGAGTTTTTAAACTCCATACACTTTCACTACAATTATATGAGTAATTATGAGTCCTGGAACTGCCTAGTTTTGAAGTTACAGCTATTGTTTTAGCCTCATTGAAACTGCTTCACTTCTCCAGCTGATATTACAGACTTTCTATTGACAATCTCAACCGTACAAAATGTAAAATGAAAATATTTCTTAAAGGCAACAACTTATTCTAGTGTGCTGTGGAGGAAATTAGTTCAGTTGAGGCTAAATTGTAATATTTACAAAAATTGTAACATTTAACTTTAAAACAGAAAATGGCATCACAAGGTGGGACAGAGCATGCTGAGCTTTGGAGATGTAGACAGACTAATAATAAAGAGTCACTCAAACATGTGTGTTTTTGAGGGGACAACAACATTGTAACTCACTTAAAGCTCACAAGAGTTAGATTTTGCTTCATATAATTAACTATATTATTCAACATCCATATGGTCAGACAGATCAGCGTTTTTTTCCTGACTGATTCATTTTTATGCCAAGAGAGAAACAATAATCATGAACATATTACATACACATTGTAAACAACAAAAAAGCATGTTTCTTGAAAAGGATCAGGAAGAAGAAAAAACTGTATTTATTACTTTATTATTAACCTGTCCCTGTTGATGACAGTGTCAGAAATGATGTGGTTTCTCATGGACACTGATCACCCAACTTTACAAATATTTACATGTAATAAAATAAATTCCAGACTATGGTCGTACAAACTAATAATACTGATAAAGAAGGCACAGAAGTTTATCATTTATGATCGCATCAAAATAAGCACAATGAAAATGAAGATTTTTTTTAGTTTTTGTTTATGGTCGTACAAACTAATAATGTAAATGAAGGCACAAAAGTTTATCATTTATGATCATACACAATAAACCACAATGAGAATGAAAAACTGTAAGGATTATTTTGTTTTAATCTATGCTCGTTCAAACTATTAATAATAATGGCTGTACAAAATGTTTCATTTATGATTGTAAAATGTAAAAAAAAAAAACAGATACAGTCAAACATTAAGTAGTTCTAACTCAAATGAACTTCTTATTATGCCTATTACTACATCACTGAGTCCTGTTTAAGTACTGGTTTAGTCTAGGTTAAATCCTGGTTAAATCCTGATTAAGTGCTGGTTAAGTCCTGCTTTAGTCCTGCTTTAGTCCTGCTTTAGTCCTGCTTTAGTCCTGCTTTAGTCCTGCTTTAGTCCAGCTTCAGTCCTGTGTTGTTTTATAGTAACGTAAGTGTGAGGAGACACACTGACATGCTTTAGTAATCAGTCCATTTATAGATACAGTGGCTCCCTCTGCTGGACAAAGAGGACACAGCGTCGCCAAAATGAAAGCGCAGTCTGCATAAGAGCACCACTAGAGGGCAGTGTTTCCAGTTCATCCGACAGGAGCAGTACACTCACTTTGCTACCGGCTGCTCCTGTGTTCTGAATAACAGCACATTGAGCGGACTTGCTTCTCCACAGATCTGGCCTGAAATTTCATCTGGCGTCACCTGGAGATTTGGAGATTTGGAGATTTGTCATACTCTGGAACATCACAGGCAAAAATGAATAAATCAATAAGATCCCAATGGGAGTTTAGGTAGTGAGGATTCAGATTACTGAGAGTTTTTTAGGTTTACCAAATGGATTTCAGCAGCAACTCAAATGAGAGAGTCATGTGATGCTCATTCTGCGCTCTGTTTGGAGAATCAAACCACAACACTAAACAACTTGTCCATTATGTCCGATGTTTTTGTAACTAAGAATAAATCTGTGGAGATTTGGAGATTTGGAGATTTGTCATACTCTGGAAGATCACAGGCAAAAATGAATAAATCAATAAGATCCCAATGGGAGTTTAGGTAGTGAGGATTCAGATTACTGAGAGTTTTTTAGGTTTACCAAATGGATTTCAGCAGCAACTCAAATGAGAGAGTCATGTGATGCTCATTCTGCGCTCTGTTTGGAGAATCAAACCACAACACTAAATTATAACCTAAACAACTTGTCCGTTATGTCCGATGTTTTTGTAACTAAGAATAAATCTGCATTACAGTCGTTATCAGTCAGACCTTCTGTTCCTTTAAACAGTTTGCAAAGGTCCATGCTGGGCACACTGCAGAAAAGCTTGGCCAAAATGTAAGATATAAAAACGTAAATGTATCAGAAAATGACTTAAAAGTAGTGAAATGATCTGTTCATGCAGCAAGATCATTTTACTTGACAAGTTCTCTTAAAATAAACTCTAGACTAGAATGAATCACTCTCTGGTGAGTGTTCATGGGCTGAAAATAAGTTCTCAGATGCCAAATTCTATATAAAATGCTTTAAATTCTGCTAAATTCTAGATAGATACAGTTTATGAACGAATGTATGTATGAATGACCTGATAATAAATTCAAAGATGCTAAATTCTAGGTATTTGTCTGTATCAAGCAAATCTGTATCACTGAATCGAAAAACAAGTGAAGTGTTGCTGGGAAAATTATGGGAAATGGATTTAGCTTTTTTTAAACATTTATTTCCTAAAAATTTAAGATTTTCTGACAAGCTGAGTCATGGAAGAAAAATATGTGTCAACTGTTAAGATTAGACAACCAATTTAGATCTAGTAAGCAGAGAATAAATCTGAAAACAAGATAAAGAACCTGATAGAAGTTTTAAACTCTTGGCCAGATCAGAGATATTTGCAGTGTATCCTAATAATTCACAGTGATGAATTTATACACTGCAATTATCTCTGATCTGGCCAAGAGTTTAAAACTTCTATCAGGTTCTTCATCTTGTTTTCAGATTTATTCTCTACATACTCGTTCTGAGACTGTTTAACTCTGGTCTAGACGTAGATTATTTTAAGAGAGCTTGTCCAGTGAAATCATTTAGTTTAATGGACAGATCATTTCACTACTTTTAAATCATTTTTATGACAGATTGAAGTGTTTACATCTTAGATTTTGGCAAAGTTTTTTTTTTTTTTGCTGTGTTTGTGCTTTTCACACATCTCTCAGACCGGAGCTTTGCCTACGCAGTAATCCTAACCACAACTAGCAAGCTAACTCACACTTCCTGATTATCCAACAATAAAACACTTTAGATCAGGGGTTTCCAACATTTTTTCCTTTAGTGCCCAGAGAGCTGCTCATTTTAGTTTGCGTTAAAACAAACTTTGCTCAAATACGCAGAAAGAAACAGGTACGGCCCTTTAATGGTGATATCAGTGAGAAAATGTCCTTATTGGTCCATTCGGTCTCGGTCCCGGTCTTGGCCGGTCTTGGCGGTCCTGGTCTCGGTCCTGGTCTCGGTCCTGGTCTCGGTCCTGGTCTCGGTCCTGGTCTCGGTCCTGGTCTCGGTCCTGGTCTCGGTCCTGGTCTCGGTCCTGGTCTCGGTCCTGGTCTCGGTCCTGGTCTCGGTCCTGGTCTCGGTCCTGGTCTCGGTCCTGGTCTCGGTCCTGGTCTCGGTCCTGGTCTCGGTCCTGGTCTCGGTCCTCATTGGGACCATGTTGTCTCTCTGTCTTGTCTCTGTTGGCTTTAGGTAGCCTGGTCTGGGTTTGTTTTGTTGTCCCTGCAGTCCAGTCCTGTGAGCACAGTGTAAACAGCAGGGGCCCTCGTGTCCCCGGGCCCTAAAAAAAAGACCATCCTACCCCCCCTCACTCCAAACACTAGAGTTACATAATGAAAACATGTCCACTGTCAGTGATAAGAGGAAACACAGGGTAATTACTGCACATGAGGAGAGCGCTGGACACGGGACTGTTTGTAGACCTGGTTTAGATCTGTTGTAATCCTGGTTTAGACCTGGTTTAGACCTGGTTTAGACCTGGTTTAGACCTGGTTTAGACCTGGTTTAGACCTGGTTTAGACCTGGTTTAGACCTGGTTTAGTGCTGGTTTAGACCTGGTTTAAATCTGTTGTAGTCCTGGTTTAGTCCTGGTTTAGACCTGGTTTAGTGCTGGTTTAAATCTGGTTTAGTTCTGATTTGGACCTGGTTTAGACCTGTCGTAGTCCTGGTTTTGACCTGCTTTAAGCTTGGTTCAGTCCTGGTTTAGTTCTGGTACAGACCTGATTTACTTCTGGTTCAGGCCTAGTTTAATCCTGGTTCAATCCTGGTGTAGCTCTGTTGTAGTCCTGGTTTAGACCTGGTTTAGACCTGGTTTAGATTTGATTTAGATCTGGTTTAGATCTTTTGTAGCACTGGTTCAGATCTGGTTTAATCCTGGTGTAGTCCAGGTTTAGATTTGATGTAGTCCTGATTTAGACCTGGTTTATATCTGATATAGTCTTGGTTTAGATTTGATGCAATCCTGGTTTAGACCTGGTCCGGTTCTGATGAACCTCATTAGTCCTATTAGGATTAGGTTGTTTCAAATCCTGGTTGAAGTCCTTATTTAGTCCTGGTCCAGACCTGGTTTAGTTCAGATTTGTTTTATGTTCAAAATTGTCATGATTTAGTCCTGATGTAGACTTGGTTTGGTCTAGTCTAGGCCTCAGTCTGGTCTAGTCCAGGTTTAATTCTAGGTTAGTCCCTGTTTAATGTGAGCTCAGGCTTAGTTTACTTTATTTATTTTTCAGAATCAAACTTGGGTTAGATCAGGTTCTGATCTTTGTTCAGACCTGGTTTAGACCAGTTCTAGTCCTGGTTCGGACCTGGTTTTGTCCTTGTTGCTTCACACCTTGTTTAGTCATGGTCTAATTCCTGTGAGGTCTGGCTTTAGACCTGGTTTGTGTTGGTTCAAACTGATCCATATTCAGACCCGATTTAGTCCTGATCCAGACCTGCTACAGAGCTGATTTACTTCTGGTTCAGACTTGGTTATGTTCTGGTTAAAAAGTGGTACAGTCCTGGTTTATTTCTTGTTAAGACCTGGTACAAACCTGGTTTAGTTCTAGTTAAGACCTGGTGTGGTCCTGGTTTAGTTCTGGCTCAGACCTGTTACAGTCCTGGTTTAGTTCTGACTCAAACCTGGTACAGTTCTGGTTTAGTTCTGGCTCAGACCTGTTACAGTCCTGGTTTAGTTCTGACTCAAACCTGGTACAGTTCTGGTTTAGTTCTGGCTCAGACCTGATACAGTCCTGGTTTAGTTCTGACTCAAACCTGGTCCAGTTCTGGTTTAGTTCTGGCTCAGAACCTGGTACAGACCTGGTTTATGGGATTGTTCATAATCTAATAAATACTTTTGTTTTCAGATCGCGATCAACAGCTCCCTGAGCAACGGGAAGCCCAAAGACGCAGGTAAGACGCACACACAAGGACGAGCAATAGAAAAGTTTGTTTAAGAACAATTTCAAGTCATCTACATTTTTTTTAACTTCAAAATCATATGAAGTAGAAGTTTATAGTGTGATTAAAAAAGTCATCTGAGTCCTTCATTGAGATCAAAACTCAAAAAATTAGCTTAGTGTTTCTGGTCAGATTGTGTTTAAACAAAACTCAGATTAATGTCGAACTTGAGTAACACACTGCACATCAGAAAATTAATCAGTCTCTGAACTAGTAAGTAGAGCAT
>JACN01132766.1:0-11538 GCA_000787155.1 Scartelaos histophorus | reverse complement strand
ATTTATTTATTTATTATTTATATTTTTGTAATTTTTTTGTAACTTTATATTGAATTTAGGAACAAAATATTGAAAACAGTTAAAGTTTTGTTGAATCATTATTTTATTTTATTTTTTTTCCTTAAATTTTGATTCCATTTTAAAATAATAAAAAAGTCCAAAAATCTAAACCAACTACACAAATCTTGAACTTATCACAATTACTCAAAATAAGACCATTATTCTAAATTTCTTCATTTTTATTTTCATATTTTTCCCTCCTTTTATGCAAATGTGATCACAGTGACTCCCCATAATGCATGTATCTGATTTGTGTTTTGTAATTAACGTCTGCGTCTCTGTGAAATATGGATTCTTCCCATAAAGTTATTGTATTCGGGGTATTTTTTTCTCACTGGGGAAAAATGAAAAATATATTGTTATTGTATTTTTACGAGCAGCCTCTGACACGTTTATTACCCTTAATATATGGTACTCTGGTGGTGATTGTGTAACTCTGTGCAATCCTTTTGTAATCTCATGACCACTGTACATAATGGATTTTTCAATAAAGCAGGGTATGTTTCATCCCAAACATTATCTGAAGTGTTATCGTTATTATAAACATGAAATATGAATGAAAACAAAGCAGGTGAAGCAAGGAGAGGCTGAGGGAGCTGATGGTTCTACTCCACCTGAAGCTCAGAATCAGGTTTAGGTAGTGACCGTTCAAATCAAAGAGGCATTTCAGGTTTAAGCTGATTGAATTTCAGCATTAAGGCTCATTCTGCTTTCTGACTAGAGAATCATCTTGTGAACTAGAAAACCAAGTATAACATAAATATTAAATGAGAATAATAATAATAATTCAATATAAATGAACAAATGATATCAGTAAAAACAATATTTGATGTCTACCTCATACCTTACATATATGTCAACAAACTTATTAGACCATTGTATTTACAAAAGTACACATTATTACGAGATCTAGAAAGTATTTGTAGAAAGTACAATGGAAATACTATGATTTATTCTCTGCTGTTCTTATAAGTACAGTGTAATGCAGCAGTCTGAGCAGTGAAGCCCAGACCTCCCTCACCCCGGACACTTCCTCCAGCTCTTCAGTGGGAATCCTGAGATGTTCCCAGGTCAGCCGAGAGATACCGTCCCTCCAGTGTGTCCAGGGCCTCGTCTGAGCTGGACATGAACACCGCTCCAGGGAGGAGTTCAGAAGGCATCTGAACAGAAACCCTCCCCTCAGCTGCCCTTCTCCACGTGGAGGAGCAGTGGTTCTACTCCGAGCTCTATGGGAACGCCCAGAGACCCTGCAGAGGAAACTCATTTTGACCATTTTTATCCACCATTTTGTCATTTTTGGTCATTACCCAAAGTTCATGTCCATAAGTGGTGGGACTGAGCTTTGCCTTTTGCTTCCTCCTTGATAAAGAGAAAGGATGGACGTTAATTCAAAATAATAGGCAGTCCAAGATTAGCGCTTTGTACATGGTTTTATAGGTTGTTATACTAAAAAGAACAAAATATGTTAAGCTCCAACTTTTACATTCAATAAATCAGTGTTTCTTGATCTGTGATTGGTTGTGACCCAAGGAAAACAGCCTGCGATTGGCTGACAGTGACATGTGGTCAGATCTGAACCAAGAGGAAACTCATTCTCTGCGGTTGAGTCTACGCCTTCACTTTTAAGTCAAACCAGATCCATCCAGAAGGTCCCCATGACCGGTGTATTTTTATCCGAGCCATTCTTTTTCCACTTCTGTCTGAGTCTGTCTTCAATCGCATTACTAACCTTTCAAAACACATCCTCCTTGTTTCTCCTCGCTTCACGCCGGCTTTCTCTAATCTGTCGAGCAGCTGAGCCCCGCCACGGTCTGGCTGCGCTTCTGATACCCGCTCACCTCCTCCTCCGCGCCCTCCCGCCGCCGCCGCCGCCGAGGTAAAACACAATACTTCGGTTCATAAAGAATGGACGGGGAAACGCGAAGCTGGCCGAGTTTTGCACGGGCGAAGCCAAAAGAGGAAGGAGAAGTCTGGAGATAGAAAAAGAAAGAGAGTGCAGACAGGAAACAGATTTGGGAGTGTGGATAAAGACGTCCACCTGTCCAGTTCTCACCTCTGGGACTGTGGGGAGCTGCAGAGTTCGGGGAGGACGATGTGAATCTGGGTAATGACTTCACAGGCTGTACCTTTTTTGTTATGTTGTTATACTGAGAAAGAAATTGGACGTTAATTCAAGAACCAATATTATGCTAAATTAACATTTTGACCTTATAACCACGTGATACCGTTGTCCTTCAATAACCTTGCTCCTGATTGGCACTTTGATTGCGCTTGGAATTCCAAATATGGACCTTGGCTCATATATGTCTGTGCAATGAGCCACTTAAAATCACCCAATCTTCTATTTTTGAGTAATCAGAAACACGTGCTTTCACCCATGCGTCTAAAATAGTCGAGTGAGGATTTCGTCGGTAAAACCACTGCGCACACATGGTGACCTTTGCAAGAGTAAAACAGACTTTGTGAGGCTTCAGTCCAGACAGAGATCCCAGGCTGCGTTTAAAGGTCGACACTTGTTAGCTAACATTTGTGTAGCATTTTTCATATTAGCTCTGGCAGGATACTGTGTTTTGTTTCAGTGAGCAGAAGGAACCTGGTCTTAACATACTTTAAATATTTTTATTGCGTTTTTTTTTTTTTATGGACTGACAAATTTGGGTTTCTTATATTCGTGAATCTTCCCTCTCAAGATTAAGCATTTTAAAGGAAATTTAGGTATAAAATATGTCAAACTGGTGAGCTCCTAACACTGCCAACATTCATAATTATACTCAATTACCGTATTTTTCGGGCTATAAAGTGAACCAGATTATAAGGCGCAGTATCAAATAATATGTCAGTTGTGTCATTGTCCACACATAAGGAGCATCGGATTATAAGGCACAATAAGAGAAACAAAACGCGTGTCGGATAAATCGAACTTTATTCAGGTCATTTACAATAACTCTCAGTTGTCGCTAACACAAAAATACAAGTTTAACAGTTGGTGATTTGGGCATCAAACATGCCCGGATCCCTCTCAACATTGTTCAGTTTTAACACAAAAATACAAAAGCTGAAATCTGCATGGTGCATGTCTCTTAACAGGTGCATTTTGGGTCCTTGTACAGCACACGGCAGAACTACCGGTATGTTGCACAGTCGCCCTATATGTGGCCAACATATTACTCCTCCTGACTCGCCCACTAATACCTTATTAGACTCATGTGGACAACATCAAATCGGTTGGAGGTTAAACACAACCAAAGGTCATACATAAGGCCACTGGATTATAAGGAAACTGTTGATTTTTGAGAAAATGTCATGATTTTAGATGCGCCTTATAGTCCGAAAAATACGGTAGTTTATAGCTGTAGATAAAAACAGAAAAGCTACTTTCAGACAGACAATCATTTTCTGTTTTCCAAAAAGTGAAGATTGTGCCAACAGGACACATATAAATCATCTGACAGCAAATTTTTATATTGAGCTGTCGTGAGTGTTTGCATGGATTTTACTCATTTTACTGAAGCACTGAGAACAAACTGAGAATGACACATGGACTCACACTGGGACTGAAAACTACTGCAGCCAAATCTCTGTGAATATCGGACTGGATGTATCAGGAAAACCTCATGCCGGAACTAAAACTGCCGACCCTTGTCCCTCTAGTGTTAGAACAAACTGAATTAAGGAAAATGTAATCAACAGAAATGAAAATGAATCTCCATATTTTCAGTAAGGTCTTATTGTCTGAAAAGTTTCTGCATTGTCATCTCCCTCATTTATATCACATTGACCTTGCTGCTCACTGCGGCCTCACCTGTGTCAGTCCAGATGTTGTGTCCAGACTCCATGTGCTCGTCCCTCGTGTCACTGGCTCATCTCACATCTGCTCAGGTTTAGTGCTCTGCTCCTCTGATGTTCACTTCCTGTCTCAGATCCCAGAGGTGCAGTGGATCAGGGAGCAGAGCGTGGAGCAGGTCCAGTCCTAAAAAGGAGAGCTCAAGACCGCTGGAAGTTGCAAACTGAATAGTTCTTCTTAAAAGGGCCAGAAATGATGGCCTGCGTGGTTCTCAAGCCTTCTACAGCGAGTACCATCTACAAAAAGAGCTTCCCAAACAGCAGATCTACAGCGGCCATTACAATAGCACTAATCTGGGGCTAATCTAGGGTCAAATCTGTCACGTGGAAAAAAGAAACAGGAGAGGACCCAAAATGTAAGAATGCACAAAATATCTTTAATAATAAACAAACCAAACGACCAAAATCCAAAAATCTGAACTGACAAGACGAAGGCAATGACAATGGACCAACAAAGGCCAGAGGAGAACAAGGGGTAAATATGACCACAGACACAGGGAAACACTTTAGGACAGGGCAGACAATCAACAGACAGGAAGTAACACTAAAAACTACAGTTGAACAGGACAAATTTCAAAATAAAACACCACGGGTACACTACACTAAAAGGAAAAACACACCAAAATATGCAAAGACAATAAAACAAAACAGGAACCATGACAAAATCAGTACTGGAACACATCTAACCTAACACTGCACAGCAAGATGGATTCTTGAGTTGTGTGTTCAAAAATCCATCTTGTCGTGCTCCTGCTGGTGCAATAGAGCTCAGCCTCTGTTGGGCCAAAGACCGATCACAGAGCAACATGTGGTTTGGGTGGAAGTTAAAGGTGTAGTTCGATTTGAGCCTTATTCCTCTGTTATGGCACTGATCCACCAGTTATAGCCAATTGGTTTCAGCGAGAGTCGTCCCAGACCTGAATGAGTTCAGAGGGCTGCTGGGATGGGCTGGGTTAGTTCTAAAGGTTAGATCAGAACCTACACACAAGAGGAACAAAGAGTGGAAAAAACATCTATTTATTCCCTTTCTCACTGCAAGAAGATGTATTGATTTAACCTGTTTTATTATTCTTCAGTGACCTTTAGTTAACCAAGATAATCCTGCTGGCATTAAGAATCTCTTTGTCACAGGAGTTGTGGCCCCAGAGACTCTATTGTTCATGTTCCCATAATGAATGAATCATCTGTAGGTGAGTTTCTTCTGAGTAATCTGCTTTAACCCACCAACCTCCTCCATACTACGCTGCACATTCAGGCAAGAAAACTGAGTCTTAAAAAGTTTCTTACTAAAGATTTGAACAACAATCTTCAGTTTATTATATATTAGATGTCATTAGTCATTAGTCTTTTGCACTATTTGTTCCACAGTTGACTGTAGCATGCTAACTCTTCCTATACTTTTCCATGCCTATAACTCACATGTTGTTTTTAGCATTAGCCTAGCTTGACAACCGCTCATGCTAACTTCCTCTTTGATCCCCAGCTGTTCTGACATGGGACATCAAAGCATGAAGCAGGTCCCTCAACCCAAAACAGGTGAATGCTCTGCTCCTCGGGCCCCATAACTGCTCCCACTGATCTCCAGGACTTCAGCCTCACTTTTATCTGCGGACGCTTCATCCCAAACATCTGCTTCTCATCACCGCTCTGCACCGGACAACACTGGCAGGTTTAAGGATGTCTGAACTGTTGAACATCCTGACCTCGGTATTTCTTGTTTTATAACTTAAAGACGCACTAAGTCTCTTCTGTTGTAGGGTCAGCCACCTGCTTGTCTCCATCGAGGTGTTTTTGCTATGCAGGAAATGTTGCAGAGTGTGGTATTCACCTATCCACCTTGCATTTATTCACATAGCCTCCAGATATGTCTGTATGTGTGCTTTGACGAAGTGTGAAATGCAAAGGCAAATCCTGTCTTTTAATCCAGTCGGAGTGCCTCGGATTTTTCCTTTGTTGCTGCTAAGCCTACAGATATTTTTGTTGCTAAAGTACCTTAAAAACACACATTCTTGACTGCATGGAGAGTTAAAACACAACTATTCTGCAACTCAGAGCTTTTAACCATATGTAGCAGTTTCCCTTCTCATTTACCCTTTTGAAGTTGTATTTGGAGTGATTCATGCATAGTTTGTGCGTCTTTAATCACTTATTTTAAAACTGGCTATATCAACTCACAATGGTCACTGCATTTTTCTTTTTTATATATTTTTTGTCATTTTGCTTTTTGTTTATTAATCTATTTTTATTATTTTTTTAGCAACCACAGTTTTCTAACACATACATTCGAGGACTCTTGTTTTATTAGGTCGTTTTAGATGAAAATTGTGCTTTAAAATGTCCAAATTTTAACATAATGATCTAAGGGTGTCATAGATTATAACTATATAGCAGATATAATCACTATATGTTTTTTTAAGTTCAAGTTAAAAGTGCTTCTGAATAAGTGTACTTATCCTTCACTGTTTGTATGAATTATCTCATGGATGACAAACATACATTTTGCACTGTTTTATTAGAGTCTTATGCATTTTATTTGGAGGTTACTACATGTTAAGCCCCCTATAGGAGATAACAACATCTTTAAAGACCCTATAACTGATTTTTTGCCCATATGTTTTAGCAAACTTCAAATTCTACATTTGCTTTTGTGTGATTGTTGTTTGACTTTTCCCTGAAATGAACCATGTTGGCTATAATCTTTACATATTTACCTTTACATATTTACCTTTTGTTCTTACAGTATGTGGTGTCCCTTTTACAAAAACAAGAAATAACAGAATAAGTCGACTGTCTGAATCTGTAAAGTGTTTTATTCTCCAGTAATCAAGAAGATTGCTCATAAAGGTCAGTGAATGCTTTTCTCCATGGAGATGTTATTCCTTTGTCTGGAAGGTTTTACAATATGGCATTAAACCTTTCTATCTCCATGGAGACCAAACCAGACCAGGTTACAGGTCAGATCTGTGGCGAGACAACCCTCACAGTCAGAACGTCTGTTTTTCTAGGTATTTTTGAGCTATAAACCCATCTATAATTGAATAAATGCAAAGTAGAGTTTAAAGTCATACTGTGGAACATTTCAGGCAGGTGAGCCAACAGGTTACACAGTGCATCTTTCACTTTGGAGCACTGCGAACCGTTCAAAATGAACTACTTCTGTTTTCCACATCTTTATGACAGTAAAAAAGGACCTCAACAGACCCTAACCTGTTGTCCATCTCCTGAATCGCACCGCGGTTTTGATTATATCCCATAATGACGCTGCAATGCAAACGGCCGGCGTTAAAGACTCAGAGGAGCTCTTCCAGGCTGAGTGATGGGGGGCCAGCGAGGGGCCACAGACAGCTTTATGGGGCCCCCGAGCCTGGGACGTGTGGTAAGTGGCTGCACAGGTTACGCTCCGAGTCGTGTGTCAAAGCGCCCGGGCTATTGTGCTTTGATGGCGCTACGTTAGCTTGATGGCTATGTCCGCGCGATTTATAGTTACGATGCGAGGATGGGCCGAGGGGGGTTATGGGAGATCTGGTGTTGTCGCTGGGGAGGTATGTACATCTTCTAGTGTCCATAAAAAAGACATGGCGGTAAAAGCGGTAATCAAAAGTGCAGTGAATTAGCTTTTAACATAATGGGGATAATGCTATGCTAGGTGGATCAATTTGGTGGATTTTATTGGTCACTGTTTGCTACAATAAAATGGAAAAATATATATTAATAAAGATGTCTTATATTATATGTCTTATATGTTTTCCGTCATCATTTACTAACGCAAAGTTGGTTTTGATTTGTGCATTAGTTTTTAAACACTTACTTTTTCCCGTTTTCACCATCTAAAACGGGGTCTCCAACATTTTGCCTTTTACAAAATGAAAATACCGGAGACCCTAACCCTAAACCTAACTTATTTTCACAGTCGCAAGAAATTCAGTCGATATAAGAGGGCAAGACGTTTAAAACATAAAACCATTATCCATTTATTAGTGCACACAGTGAAAAATAACACATTGGAGGTTGTGAACATTCCTCAAATCGACGAGACACTGGTACCGTAAACATGTTTCAGAGTTAATTGTTAGTTTAGTTAGTCTATGTAGTCCTTTCTCCCATTGATATTATAAACCATGTCAGAGAAACAACTGTCCGGTATAGTCCCAGGTAGTGTTTTCCACATGGTTCTCATCCAATAAGCTCTCTGAATGGAAAAATCTTGCCATTAGCAATTATTTCCTTAAGGTTCTCAGCCCTTTACAACTATATAGACAATACCATTCTGTTTGTCCACAATAAAAACACATTTCGTGTACTAATATAAATAAAAGTGAGGCACACACCCTTTAACATAAACCAGGACCTGTAATTTGTATAAACCGCTGTAATTTCAGACTTTACCCTGACCTGGATACTGAGTAAAACACGTATTTGATGTTGCAGTAGTGAATTCTGTGGAATCCAGGTAAGAACACATCAGCAGTGCATTTCACACATTTGTATTCTCCGGGCTACTTTGTTTACAACGCACTTCAAACAAAGCATTACCATTTCAAAGCTGGTCAAGTACGTGCGGCTCTTACACAAAAACACCACGGACAAATGTGTGCGCTTCAATTCTTTGTGTTTATTTTTCTGAATGAGTGTGGAGAGCGCCGACTGTAGATCTGCCAGGTCCACTTTTAATTGTAGAATGTGAAGACTTTGTAGGTTGTGTTCTTGTTGACTTTGATTATGTCAGCTGTCCCTCCTAGGCTTGGCAATAAGGTTGAAAAATGGGTCAAATGCAGAAGACAAATTTTGAGATGGGTCCCTAAACATGGCACAAGTGTTGAGTGTTGATGGGTTAAATACAGAGAACACATTTTTACATGAGTTCCTAGGTAAAGGCAATAAAGTTAAAAATGGGTCAAATGCAGATGACAAATTTGAAAATGGGTCCCTGGGCACTGCACTAGGGTGGATGAATGGGTCAAATGCAGATCATTTTTAGATGGGTCTCTAGACATGGTATAGGGCTGATGAATGGGGCAAATGCAGCAGAAAATTTTGAAGATGGGTTCCTGGACATGGCATAGGGTGGGTGACTAGGTCAAATGCAGAGAAAATATGTTTACATAAGTCCCTAGGCATAGCAATAAGGGTGAAAAATTATTGAAATGCAGAAAACAAATTTGGAGTGGGGGCCCTGGTCATGGCACAATGTTTATGAATGGATCAAATGCAGAAGCAAAGTTTGGAAATGGCATAGCAATAAGGTTGAACATTTGTTCAAATGCAGAGGACATATTTGTAGATAGGGTCCCTGAACATGGCATAGGGTGGACGAATGGGTCAAATGAAGAAGCAAAATTTGGAAATGGGTGCCTCCGCATGGTACTAGGATTGATAAATGGGACAACTACAAACTTGGAATATGGGTCTCTATGCATAGCAATAAGCTTGAAAATGGGCCAAATGCAGAAAACAAATTTGGAGATTGGTTCCTTGGCATGGCAATAAGGTTAAAAAAAATCTGTCAAATGCAATGTACAAATTTAGAAATGGGTCCCCAGATAGAGCAATAAAGTTGAAAATTGGTTAAATGCAAAGAGAAATTTGGAAATGGGAGTGAAATAGCATGAGTACAGCAGATGTGGTGGACCTCAGTAGTGTGACAGGAAACCTCATGCAGGAAGTGCAGACAGTCGAGTGGTTCTTTGTAGCACTTTCCGACATGTGTCGCCCATCACAGAGCTCTACAGAGGAGGTCTGCTTCCACTCAGAGCGTCTGAGCAGGACTTCAGAGGACCAGGACCATCCTGGAGTTTAGACTGAGAGAAGACTACCCAGAAGTCCCAGAACTTCAAGACATGTGCCAGAGAACCACAAGCTCCTGCTGCAATAGTTCTGACACATTTCTCAAAATGTGGTCATACAGGGTGGTCACAAAATGAAAACCATTTTAGTTTGCAAGTAACTTTACACCCCTTGCCACATCAGAGTTACCCAGATACAATATTTTGGCATATTGGTTTATGTAGCACCTACCTCTACCTCTTAACTGTCCAGCCAGAAGCACACGCTTTGACAAAACTTTACCAAGACGAGTGGATCTGGAACTGTGTCCTGTCTTTATGATTCCAGAGAGTGTGATTGACGGGCAGATTAACCAATCAGAGAGACACATGCTCAACATTATTAAGGAAAACAACACAGACAACTGAGAAACATCACAGACTTTTGCATAAAGAATCAAAGCACCAAACTCTTACTTATCTCAGGTAAAAGAAGTGATGTATTTTATTCTGAATGATATGACAATTTTTGAGAGACAAATTTTGAGTGGTACAAATAAACAGTTGCGGTTGGATTGTCTTAAGTTTGGGTGAAGTTGAACATTTTGTAATTTTTTGCATTTTTTGTATGTTAATGATGCAATGTGTAACTTTTCTGGTGGAGGATCCATCAGAGGTTTTTCTCCATGGAGATGTTTTTGCTTTGGCATGTTTCACAGTATGAAATTTCAAAAAAATCTTTATGGAGATCAAACCAGACCAAGCTAAAGGTCAGATCTGTGAATAGGCGACCACACTCATGGTCAGAATGTTTTTTAGATATTTTGAGCTCTAAAACCACCTAAGTAAGTCATTTCAAGATGTTTTATGTCACACTGTGGAACAATCAGGCAGAGCAACGACATTTCCGTAAAAACCTGAAAGTTACCACAATTTGCCACAAAAAAGTGCAGTGAAAAGGACTTGTGCATCTTCTCCTCATCTCCTCTACCATCTTCAGTAAGAGCTTTGGTAATTACAGCCCTTTAATGGATCTTCTCACATGCAGTCGTTGGGTATATGGCTAATGTGCACTTTGATCGTAGAGTTATGGCCTGGTTTATACGCTTTAATTACCCCGTGTAGCCACTCTAGTCTCACCTCGAAGAACGCTGCGTGGATATTCTAACCCACCACGTTTTATTACTGCGTATCACAGCCCCCATAAAGCCCAAAGTACGCCTTTAAAGTACTTTGTCATATACTTTTACTACGAGCTCAAATACTGACTGTCCATAAAAACATCAAGTACAGTTTTACTATAATACGACTTGAGGAGATATAAATGTGAGATTGTTAGTTTTAAATGGAACTATGTTAAGGTTTGAGGTTGTTTTTACTACTTAAACTACTACAATTTAATTTTCAATATTTAAGATGACGTTATGTGTAAGTATGAAGATGGATTTGGTGTCATTATGGAAGTAGAAAGTGGCTTCAAGGCCACGCTAACCTATAAAAAGTTCATAGTGACGGCAATATAAGCTTTGAAATGATTTGAGAAACAGACCCATGAACAGTGTGGGGACAGATTATGAACTATAAAAACAAACAGAAGTACTTAAATACATAAATTAATAAAGAGAACATCAAAATAACCGGGAAATATATTAGTAAAGTTGTATTTCTTGTTGTCCTGACATCAATAGCCAATAATATGCTTCTACATTTTGAACATGAGCATTTATTTTTTCAGAAAGTTGATTTTCTTTTTCCTCCAGTGAGCTAGTTTTACAAAATGGAAATACTAGAGAGCTACAAGTTTTAACAAGAAACTGAGTAAAAGAAGAGTCACGGCCTGTAGGTTGGATACAGTTGGATGTCTATAAAACAT
>KN497802.1:0-10348 GCA_000787155.1 Scartelaos histophorus | reverse complement strand
CGCTGACCGCGAATATAGATGACGAAACTCGCTGAAATTATGAGAAGTTTTGAGGGATTAACATGTGAATTCACCAGGCAATAATAAACGGATCAGTGTGTTCTGTGAAATCTGAAAATGAAACGCTGATAATTTAGTGTAATTATGCAAATCAGTTTAATATGGGTTTTGCTTTAATAAAAGTGTTCATATAAAACAGATGGAAGAAAAAGTGAATTGGCGTGTTCTTTTCATTTTCTTTCTTTTAGTTCATGCTGTCGATAGTTATAGAAGAAATACAAAATTGCTATGTTTTATGAGATCTTAAGAGTCCATTACAGTCCAGTCTGGCTATGCTGCTGTTATAGGGAGTATTATACCTCTGATGATGTAAGTTAACAGACACTGTCCAAGATCATTTCATAAAGAACTAAACTTATCAATATGGAAGATAATTTGTTCCATCAGATTTTGAATTTTAAATATCACTGAATTTCTCACTTTGGATTTTTTAACTCTGGAAAAACAAGCTAGATTTATTTTTATTCTGAATATTAATTGCTGAAATTTTAAGCGTACATTTTCAAAGTGTTTAAAATTCTATATTTCATAAAACTCACCTTTTAAATATTCAATTCAACAGTGCGTATAGAATTTGCAGTGAAAAAAAGTTGATCTAACTTAATAACAAACAGGAAATGGTGCAGTGAAGCGATCTGATTGGTCAGAATTAGCCTCATCCGAACGTCAAAGCCCGCCCACAGATGAGAGCAGCCAATAGGAAACAGTCTCTGTCCTCCTCACTCACACAGGATCCATTGCTTCTGTCCTGCCATCTTTTATCTTGGCTGCAAATTTTACACTCTGAATTTTGACTGTTGAACTTGAGAGCTTGCAAATATCTGTGCTGAATATTTAAAAAGTGACATTTTTGTTTGAATTTGAACTTTTTTCAGACTTAAAAAATTAAAATGAGAAATTCAGTGGTATTTTAAAATTCAACAAATATCTTCCATACTCCTATTTCATGCATCTTTGTGTATATTGTTTATTTTCTTGCATGTATATTTAGAATAATTTATCTTTGTTTCAGTTATTTCTGCGTTTTAAATGAAACTAGTCCCTACATCCTATATTTGTTAACCTGTTGCTATGGTGATGGACACAGAGCAATGATATCAAATGTGATTTAACTGTTGCCGGACTACTTGTGTGTGATGCAGAATTAAACACACGGTAGTAGCCATTAGTCTTTATGAGCCAATTATCCGTCTGTATTTGTCAAACCACACCACAAAATAAAACAATTAACAACCGTCATTTCTCCAACTCACATTTTAAAGATACAGTATGTAACTTTTCTGCTGGGGTTGCACCACCTGCTTGTCTCCGTGGAGATTTAATTTGCCACATGTTCCAGAGTATGGCAACAAAACGTATAAAAATGCAGTTAAATGATGTTTTTGAACCTCTTTTGCTCTGGTTCAGTTGCATATGTTTTTAATTGTGAAGAAAATACACAAAACACATGTGTAGAGAAGTAAAGTTACACAGTGTAGCTTTAATTACACTTAAATTGGATGTAAAACTCAGAAATAACAATATGTGGTACTGAATATGCAATACTGTGACTTCTCTCAGCTGTCATTTCTATAACTCGCATTTTACAGATATATTATGTAGCTTTTCTGTTGGAGTTGCACCACTTGCTTGTCTCCGTGGAGATTTAATTTGCCACATGTTCCAGAGTATGGCAACAAAACGTATAAAAATGCAGTTAAATGATGTTTTTGAACCTCTTTTGCTCTGGTTCAGTTGTTTTAATTGTATAAAAATACCCAAAGCACATGTGCAGAGAAGTAAAGTTACACAGTGCAGCTTTAATTACCCTTAAATTGGAAATAGACCTCAGGAATAACACTGTGTGGTATTGAAAATGCAATACTGTGACTTCTCTCAACTATCATTTTTCCAGCTCGTATTTTAAAGCTATATTATGTAGCTTTTCTGTTGGGTTAGGGTTAGGGTTGAGTTGCACCACTTGCTTGTCTCCATGGAGATTTAATTTGCCCGTAATGTTCCAGAGTATGGCAATAAACGTATAAAAACACAGATAAAAACTTTGACGTTTTTGAACCTCTTTTGTATTGGTTCACTTGCATGTTTTTATTGTGAAGAAAACACATGTGTAGAGAAGTAAAGTTGCACAGTGCAGCTTTTATTACACTTAAATTGGCTGTAGAACTCAGGAATAACAATGTGTGGTACTAAAAATGCAATAAAAATGCAATATTGCGACTCCTCTAAAGGACTTGCCACCTTCTCCTTTTAAACCTGTCAATTAACTCTAATGAGAAGTGCGGTTTTGGACAGAAAAACCTTGTATATTGTGTTATTATTATCACTCAGGAAGTTTGCCTCCCGTCACCGTTAGCAACAGCCGAAAGAAGACAGGAGCGCGTATAAAAGCACACACAGCCACTCCCTGTGTATTAGCCCAAATGACGTTTAATTAGCCCCATTAGCGCTGCCCCAAATCAGCAGCTACACGTGGCTAATGACAGCAATAACACTCTGCTAAACATGTCGCCGTGGAAACATACGCCCGGCCTCAGAGAAAGATAAACACCAGCCCCGCGCAACATTCATTCTCATTTGACTTCACGTCTTCATGCTAAAGAAAGAGTTAATTTTACCTTTTTGTTCAGTAGAGATCGGGGATTCCAGGGCTGCGCCGCAAAAACTCTAATCTAGCCAAGTTCAGATGACTTGAATTAAGAAAGTTTTATTACGATTTGAGTAAATTTCACTAGACAAGTAAAACGGTCTGCCAATGTACCGAGACTTTTGGTACTTAAAATATGAAAATACATTTTGCTACACTTATAATAAGAAAAACAACAACTATTTGTGCTTGAATCGACGATAAATCGATGAATTGACGTAAAAAAAAAGTAAAACGTTTTAAAAAGTCATTGTCATTTAGTTGGATATTGTTTTTTGTAGCATGAACTTACCCAGATGATTCTAATGAAGGTGTGTGGAGTTTAAAAACACAGTGGAGCACTTCCTGTATCACCACATGACATCACAAGTTGGAAGAGTGTTTTCAGTTTGAGAGAAGAACTCATTCTATTATATCATAACAGATCAGAATAACAGATCAGAAAATCCCACATATAGTTCTTCTCTCAAACTAAAAACACTTTGTTTCAACTTGTGATGTCATGTGGTGATACAGGAAGTGCTCCACTGTGTTTTTAAACTCCACACACCTTCACTAGAATCATTTGGATCATTTCACACAGTAAAAAACAACATTTTGACTTAAATGAAGACAATTTTACTTTATTTGCGTCAATTCAACTTGACAAGCAAAATGATTCGCCAATGGAACAAGTGTGTTTTTCTTAATTCAACTTCAGAAACATTAGATTTTCTTTCTTATTTTAAGTGCAAATCATTGTTGTTTTACTTATTTGAAAAGTAGCAAGATGTGTTTTCATATTTAAAGTACAAAAAGTCTTACTCTACTGGCAGCTCATTTTACTTGTCAAGCGAATTTTACTAAATCGTAATAAAACTTTCTTAATTCAAGTCATCTGAACTTGGCTAGATTTGAGTTGTTGCAGCGCAGCCCTGGAATTTGGATCATTTCAGCTCTGGAATTGCCAATAAAAGGTAAATAAAAGGAGCTGTTAACTTGAAAACTGTTGCTTATTGACATCACAAGGTGGAAATGAGCATTTTGAGCTTTGGAGATGCAGACAGACTAATAATAAAGAGTTACTCAGATATGTAAATGAAACAAAACGCAACTCCAGGTCTGTTTTTGAGGAGGAAATAACATTATAACATGACTTAAAGCTCACAAGAGTCCATATAGGACCTTTAATGTGGTAATGGGTAATAATAGTGTATTAAAAGTGCGACCTCCATGTGAAAATCCTCAGTAGTTCCTTTACATATAGTAGCTTTAACACACACACACACACACACACACACTCACACACACACATACACAGGACGGGCTGGTTGGGGTTGGCGGTGGAGCGGCAGACCACAGACTAACCAGGAGCTGTCAAGTGATTAAACACAATGAGAAAGTGCCACAGAATCCCCGTTAGCCTCCCCGCTAATCGCCCAGTGGCCAGAGGGACCTTGGAAACCACTTACACCAAACCAAACCAATCCCCACACGTACGCTCGCCACTTCTGTAAACCGCCGGCAACAATCACACCGCAGGGGCCCCGAGCTCTGACCGGCCAATTAATTACTGAAAACTCCGGGAAGCCATTCAAAAGAGACAAAAGTTACAGGGTGGTCCTTGATTTTTCTTTTTTTTTAGTTTTTTTTCGAGGGGGAGAAGTCATATGGCTACCAGAAGGCTCCTCAAACACAGGCTACATCCTTCCTGTCACTGATACAACGGCACTTAGCCAAACGGTCATTAAGGAGAAGTGAAGAAATAATACAATCAAAGGCTTTTATTTGGTTTAAGTGAATTGAAACTTTGCAGCTGATGTCAATGTTAACTGTATGCACTGCTCTGTCTAAGGCTTGGTAGACAGATATTATCATAGACCGTATATATGCACTGCTCTGTCTAAGGCTTGGTAGTAGATTATCATAGACCGTATAAAAAAAGTGGACTAAGGGAGTGTGACGTCAACCACAGAGTTCAGTGTCAGTCAAATGAAGCTCACCGGGCTGGCGGTTATAGGAACGAATTTAGAGCTAGGTCCGCATTAGGAATGGGAATTTAGTTATGGACAAAATAGCAAAATAAAAACTCCAAGATCATGTAAAGCGGGTTAATACAAAGATTTTAAGAGTCGAGAGAGTCGATGGAGCCAAAAGTGTCCCCATGCTCACTTAATATTTGGACCTAGCGGGTTACGTGGGCAAAGAGGAACGACAAATATCACTAAGTACGTGTAAATATATATTTGTACTTCAAATATTGCATTAAAAGAAGCACAACAGTGTAGAAGTAATGCAGCGTTTTCAGCTCCAATGAGTCTGGTTCAGATTGACTTTACATTGTAAAATAGTCCTCTCCTCTTTCTAGAGCTGCTGCTGTGAGCCTCATTTTGGTCTTAAAGCGTTCCTGATCCTGCGGTGCAAAAAAGCTTGGCTAAAATTTAAAATATAAACACTTAAATCTGTCAGAAAATGACTTAAAGGGAGTGAAATGATCTGTCCATGCAGCAAGATCATTCTACTTGCCAATCTGTTAAATCGGGCTGGCGGTTATAGGAACGAATTTAGAGCTAGGTCCGCATTAGGAATGGGAATTTAGTTATGGACAAAATAGCAAAATAAAAACTCCAAGATCATGTAAAGCGGGTTAATACAAAGATTTTAAGAGTCGAGAGAGTCGATGGAGCCAAAAGTGTCCCCATGCTCACTTAATATTTGGACCTAGCGGGTTACGTGGGCAAAGAGGAACGACAAATATCACTAAGTACGTGTAAATATATATTTGTACTTCAAATATTGCATTAAAAGAAGCACAACAGTGTAGAAGTAATGCAGCGTTTTCAGCTCCAATGAGTCTGGTTCAGATTGACTTTACATTGTAAAATAGTCCTCTCCTCTTTCTAGAGCTGCTGCTGTGAGCCTCATTTTGGTCTTAAAGCGTTCCTGATCCTGCGGTGCAAAAAAGCTTGGCTAAAATTTAAAATATAAACACTTAAATCTGTCAGAAAATGACTTAAAGGGAGTGAAATGATCTGTCCATGCAGCAAGATCATTCTACTTGCCAAGTTCTGTTAAATAAACTCCCTCTAGACTAGAATGAATCAGTCTCAGAACTAGTAAGTAGAGAAACATCTGAAAATAAGATAAAGAGCCTGATAGAAGTTTTAAAATCTTGACCAGATCAGAGAAATTTGCAGTGTTGTGTTTTTATTTTGCAATTTTGTTCGTAAATAAATTCATTTTCCTAATATGGATCTGGCTCCTAATGCTCTTCTGTATCTGCCAGCCTCAGTGAGCTTCATTTGACTGGAGCTGGAACACTGTGGGTGACGTCACGCTCTCTTAGTCCACTTACAGTCTCTGGTCTACATGCAGCTCTGAGACAACCTGCTGTTGTTTCTTCTCCATTTCCTCCCAGTGGGGCCCCTCCCCGTGGGGCCCCTCCCCGTGGCCCCCCTGGCCCCATGCACCTCTGGCCTCCTAATTACCCCCTCGTTTAGCACAAATAGAGGCATAATGGCCGACAAAGCCCCACATGTGTCAATGAAGCGTTCACTGATAAAATCACAGCTCTCCGGACACAGCCACTCAGCAAACGCTACTGCAGAGAGAGAGAGAAGGAGGGAGAGGTGGGGAACGAGAGAAAGGGTGGGGAAAAGGAGAGAGAGAAACAGAAACAGAAGGAAAGAGATTAGATGGGAAAGAGAGACCAGAAGAGAGAGGGTGAGAGAGTAAAAGAGAGAAAGATCGAGGAGGGAGTAGAGGGGGTGAGAGAGAAATTGGATGGTGGAAGAAAAGAGCAGTGATGGAGCAAGTGGAGAAAGAGGAGAAAGAGGAGAAGGAGGAGGAGAAATAAGAAGAGAGAGAGTAGAAAGAGGAGAAGGATGGAGTGAGGCTTAGCATAGAGAAAAAGAGAGAAACAGGAGGAGGATGAGAGAAAGAGTAGGAATAGGAATAGAGAGAGAGAGCAGAGAGGCTTAGTACAGAGCAAAAGAGAGAAAGGGGAGGAGAAGGAGGAGAGAGAAGGAGCAGAAAGAGAGAGGAGAAAGACAAGAGAGACTTAGGAAAGAGAAAAAGAGAGAAAAAAGGGGAGATAGAGTAGGAGGGGGAGTAGAGAGGAAACAGAAAGGGCAAATAAAGAGGACAAAGAGTAAAGAGAGACTTAGGATGGAGAAAAAGAAAGAGGAGGAGAAGGAGGAGAGCAAAGGAGCAGAAAAAGAAAGGAGAAAGAGAAGAGAGAGACGTAGGAAAGAGAAAAAGAGAGAAAAAGGAGGAGAACAAGTAGAAGGAGAGAGAGAGTAGCAAAAGCATAGAGAGAGGAGAAAAAAGAGAAAGAGGAGGAGAAGAAGGAGAGCAAAGGAGCAGAAAAAGAAAGGAGAAAGCGAGAAGAGAGAGGGTGAGTACACAGAAAAACAGAAAAGGAGGAGAGAAAGAATAGAAGGAGGAAAAAAAGAGGAGAGAAAGAGTACTAGTAGGAGTAGAGAGGGAGCAGAAAGAGTAGAGTAGAGAGAGGCTTAGCACAGAGAAAAACAGAAGAGGAGGAGAGAATGAATAGAAAGAAGAAAAAGAGGAGAGAAAGCAAGAAAGGAGTAGAGAGGGAGCACAAAGAGTAGAGTAGAGAGAAAAAGGAGAAGAAAGAAAAGAGAGGGAACAGAAAGGGAAAATAGAAAGGAGAAAGAGAAGAGAGAGGCTTAGCACAGAGAAAAAGAGAAAAAAGAGGAGAGAAAGAGTAGAAGGAGAGAGAGAGAGCACAAAGAGTAGAGTAGAGAGAGGCTTAGCACAGAGAAAAAGAGAGAAAAAGAGGAGAGAAAGAGTAGAAGGAGGAGAGAGAGCACAAAGAGTAGAGTAGAGAGAGGCTTAGCACACAGAAAAAGAGAGAAAAAGAGGAGAGAAAGAGTAGAAGGAGGAGAGAGGGATCAGAAGGGCACATGTGTGTGGGTCCACCTCTCGACCTCGTCCTAATGACCCCACAGACACAGTCGTGTTCTGGCGCTGCTTCTGCACAAATTACACCAGCGCCACAATCGGAGCACTTAAGCAGAGCACAAGTTTACAGGTTCAGTCCGGCGACGCACTTCATTCCTCCAACGACAGCGAAGCCACAACAGGGACACGACCAAACCAGGCCCTGTTCTCCATTAAAGACTTTTTTAAGCAAATTTGGTAACGAAATAAAGGGAAAACTACAAAGCGCGAGTTTTCGTTTCGTTTCGTTTGCCAAATCTGTGATGTGGTTCGAATCTTACCTGAGACGAGCTAATTTTAGGTGATTTTTGGGGCCAATTTGCTCTAATTTGCCCCACGAAAGCGCTGTCTAACTCAGCCTGTGTTCCATTCACAGACAAGGGAATAAGACAAACAAATTGGTGTTCTTAGCTCTTACGGTCGCTGCAGTTGTGTCCTTAGGCAAGACGCTTCGCACACCAGGACGATGCGGAGAGACCGAATCGCGTCCGCAAACCGCATCCCATTACGCTGTTACTGTGATTTATCGATACTTCGCAGCCGATGTCGTCAACGTTCTCTGGGGGGGTGATGCTAACTGTCAGCCCTGCTCAGTCTGAGGTTTATAGGACTTTAATCTGAGCTTTATTTTAACACAATCTGACCAAAAGAATGAGAATTTTGCACATTAATTCCTTGAAACGGGTGCATTGGAGGAGAAAGAGCAGCAGCAAATAATTCTACTTTTCTATTATCTTTAAGTATTTTTCTACTATTATCTTTAGCTACATTTTTCTCTATAAAAATCTGAGCAGAAAAGAGTGAAAGTGACCACAAAGTATCAATAAATCAATGGATGATTAAAGGTGCATCATGTAACTTTTCCGTTTGACGTCTATGTAGATATTTTTCTCTTAAGACGGACGAACACTGCGATTTTTGGTCATTTTTTTGTCGAATTTTCAGTTGTGCAATGTTTTTGGGCCCAGATTTGGCTTAATCGTGTGTCTTTGTGTCATAAACATGAGGTAAGGAGAACAGATTAATAGGGATCATGGCACACTGTGGAGCATTTCAAGCAAAGTATGAACATCTCCATGGAGACAAGAAGGTACACTGCAAATTTCTCTGATCAAACTTCTATCTTGTTTTCAGATTTATTCTCTTTCTAGTTCTGAGGCTGCTTCATTCTAGTCTAGAGGGAGTTTATTTTAAGAGACCTTGTAAAATGATCTTGCTGCATGGACAGATCATTTCACTACTTTTAAGTCATTTTCAGATAGATTTCTGTGTTTATATCAAGTACATAAAATCTGCATTGCTAAACAAAAAATTCTTGACCTGGTGATGTCATCTGCTCGTCGCCATAGAGATAGATACAGTTTAGGCCATACTGTGGGACATTTCAAGCAAAGTATGAGGATCTCCATGAAGACAAGAAGGTAAGTTGGGGCTTCAAGACAAGAAAGTGATGTAGTCCACCTTCAAGGCCGACTAAAGTTATGAGTCTTGGGTTAAGTGACCGGATGTCCCAATTTACCCAGGACAGCCCCACTTTTGAGCCCTGTGCCCCTTGTCTCAGCAGATTTATCCAAAACCAAAGATTTGTCCCAGTTTTATACAAGAAATGTCCCAAATGTTCCTATTTTTGACCAATCCCCAACAAAATGTGGGCATAAACTGTCATTTGTTTAGGTAAAATACAAAAAATCTGCATAAAAGCGACCAAAACGCAAAGAAAACGTGACTACACTGGCTTGATTAATCGTCTCTGCATAACAATTTCCTTTTTTATGCACTCATTTTCCAATTTTATTATCACCAACCGTCAGAAAATGGGGATGACCAAGTTTTTTATTTTGAAATTCTCATCAAATTCGCATCTGTGAAATGCTTGACAAAAACCGTCGTTGTGTCCTTAGGCAAGACTCCCACATCGCCTCGGAGGTGGACGGAAAATCTGCATAAAAGCGACCAAAACGCAAAGAAAACGTGACTACACTGGCTTGATTAATCGTCATGAACGGGTTCTGCATAACAATTTACCTTTTTACGCACTCATTTCACAATTTTATTATCACCGACCATCAAAAAACGCGGATGTCCAAGTTTTTTATTTTGAAATTCTGATCACTGCAGTCTTAGGTTACGACTGGATCTGTGAAATGCTTGGCAAAAACCGCCATTGTGTCCTTATGCAAGACTCCCACATCTACTCGGAGGTGGACGGAGAGGCTGATGGCGCAGATTGGCAGCCTCGCAGGGCAACTGTGGCTACAATAGAGCCAGTGTGGAGCGGATGAATACCGCACTGTAAAGAGGTTTGGGTTTCTCGAAAAAGGTGCTATAATTAGTCGAGTGATTAGTTAAGACGACGGAGAAACAAGACAAGAACGTCGGGTATTGTGCACCTTCAAGACAGACTAGTTATGGGTCTAAGAAATTAATTAAACGTTAAGGGTGTGTCTGAGCGCAGCACCTTCAGTGAAACAAGCGATTGTGACACCTCCAGGACTATTTATAGAACGGCTGCCTTGACTCATTTCGCAGCTATGTGAGGTTTTTGCTTGGACGGCAGAAAGAACAGTAAAAAGAAGCAAGTTTGTGGACACAGGCGCTGTCTATCCGCCCGGTCACGCCTCAGCGACTACATCCCTTACGGTAAAAATGCGAAAAAAGCTCATGTGCCCACACGGAAAGCAAAGTCGAAGCGCTCCCCCC
>KN497799.1:12752-36258 GCA_000787155.1 Scartelaos histophorus | reverse complement strand
AAAAAAAAAACAAAAAAACAAAAAAAAAACTGTAAAAACAAAAATGTTGAAGTGCAAAGAAGTTGTCAGTTCATGTAGGAACGTGTAGGAAAGTGCTTCTTCAACATTAAAATAAAAATCCCTGTAATAATTTAACTGTAAAATAAAGGAAGAAATAAGGTCCTTTAGCAGAGGAAGCTTGGGGGGTTCCTTATTTTATTAGATCCATGTTCCTCAAGAGTGATAAGTATAAGTACCCCACAGCTCACGTAACAACACTCCAGCAGATCCTTCATTTAAATCTTCAGCATAAATAAACTTTACAACATGTAAATCATAAAGACTCCAGAGCCACATCAGCCCGTGTGAGATGAGGATGTGTTTAATTCAGCTTTGCCACATTGCCACAAAACCGCATGACTCATTTGCATAAACTATAAGTGCTGAAAAAAAAGTTCACTATCAGGGCACAAGGAGCTGGAAATGGTGGGAAAGGTTCGTGGTGCTTGAAGCTTTGGCTGACACCAATTTTCAGCATTTAGTGACGAGTTGTTTCCTCCTGTTGAGGCAAAGAACAGAGGAGGAAACAGCCAAAGCAGCCAAATCAGGAGTAAATATAAGCTTTATACCCATATATACGATATGTGAAAATCCATATTGAGTTTTAAAAATATCTCTATCTTTGATATATCGCCCACCTCTAGTTGTCAGTATACTTGGATTAAACATGTTTAAGTGTGTGTATATGGATATTTTGTTTTTAATAATCATGTAATTGGGGTCGTTCTATCAGACCTGATGAAGACTCATAAGTTGTCGAAATCTGATTTTCTGAGTCCATCCATCAGTCCTTTTTCTTTTCTGCAAGAATTCAACTCCCCTGGTCTGAACAGCTCCACACTGATCCAAAACTTTGCCAAAAATTGCCAGTTTTTAAGTATTTTTTAGTATTTATGTTTTGTTTTTTTTTTTCCTCATTTGCTTGCTTACTTATTTATTTTATGCTTTATTTTATTTAACATGTTCATTTATATTGTGCAGCACTTTGGAGATTCTGTCAGCAAAATGTGATATACAAATAAAGTTGGATTGGATTGGTCAATTTCCCAGGTAAATGATCAAAAATATGCATTGGACTCTTATGTCACGTAACACAACTGGTAATTTTCTAGTTTTATTCACACACCACCAGATTTTTCCTGAGTCCAAAGTCAGTTAATTCTAATTTTCACTAATATAAAGGCCACAGTATATTGATCGTGAAATCCATTTGAAACTGAGCCTTGATGTCGGGGAGCTCAGAAACCTCGGGGCAGAGTGTTTTTACCTGGTCGCCATAGAGATCAGACTCGTCTCCATGGAAACTGAATACAAAATGTTTCAGAGTCGCGCACAGATGTGGACCTGCGCCTCGGTCACAGCTGCTCAAAGTGCCAAGTATCTTCTTTTCTTCAGCTATATGCAACATTTTAAAGACTTTTTCCCTTTCGGCCGTCCTAATTTTCCATTGTTCTGAAAGTAATGGATCGCGTCTTTTCTTTCTATCCACAGCACAAAAGATTTTAACAAGGGACTCAAAAGAAACGCAGAGGAGTAGCCACATATGACCTGGGGCAAACGAGCAATTTTAGATCTTTATAAATTCCTAATCGAGCTTTGGTTTGAGTGTTGTGACGTTCTGGCCAGATGTGCAAAAAAGAAAAAAAAATCCATAGCAAAAACACAATAAAGAGTAAAGAAATAAGCTATGGGGCATCTCTGTAATATGCTGGGTAATTACTGCTAACATTTATCACTGAACAGACTCTGAATACTAATGAAGGTATCATGTATTAGCATTTAGCATCTTAAAATAGCCATTGCTTTATTATTATAGATAATTCTGTGAGCCGTAACAACACAATTAGGCTTCTCATGGATCTCAGCTTCCTGTTATTTGCAGGAAGTTATACCTTATTCAGAAGGTATAACATTTTGTTTTGAATTGTTAATCGCTATAATGAGTTAAGGGATCAGTAATAGAAATGATTAGGTTAAGTTTGGGAATTCATGTTTTTGATATGTCTTAGTAAAGAACAATGTAATCAGGAAAAACTGGCTCATGCCTCAATCTCACCACATCCTTGACTCTGAAAACCACCAAAAGGATTAATCATTTGAGTAGCCGCCAAATCGTTAAAATAAATTGTTGACTACTAAAATAATTACTGTATTTTCCGGAGTATACTCCGGAGCGACTAATATGTGAAATTATTCACATGTTA
The DNA here is from genome assembly GCA_000787155.1 of Scartelaos histophorus. Taxonomy (NCBI): domain Eukaryota; kingdom Metazoa; phylum Chordata; class Actinopteri; order Gobiiformes; family Gobiidae; genus Scartelaos; species Scartelaos histophorus. The sequence continues at coordinate 34,015 of KN497799.1, read as the reverse complement.
TTATATCAGTTTGTTTGTTATTTTCACTGGATTTAGTGATTTGGAGTAATATTGAAGCTTTGGTAAACTTGTTCATAGTCATATTACTGTAAATAACATAACATACTGTTCTGTTCATATGCTGTTACTTTTATTGTACATAATAGTGTATTTTTATTATTATTATTATTTTCTTGTTTAATTGCTGTGCGTTGCAACACTTAAATTTTCCCACTGTGGGGCTAATGAAGGTATAGCTTATCTTATCTTGTTAGCATGTTCTTTATGCTATAGTTATGTCAATAATTGTTAGTTTGCTACGTTAACATACCAGACACTTCTGACAGTTCGTTGTCTATGCGTCGTGCAGTTGAATGTGTTACGTTAGCATACGTGCACCTATTCACACTGTTATTCTTTCATCTGTTATTTTACTTACACTCCAGTGCAACCTATGTTTTTTTCTTCTTTATTATGCATTTTTTGACTGGTGCAACTTATTCTCCGGAGCGACCTATACTCCGGAAAATACGGTATTAAATGTAGCATTTACAGAAGTAAATTTGGAGCCAGACTGTGTATCATGAATAAGACTTTACAAAATAGTGAAAAATAAAACAATAAAAACACTCGAGTCATGTAGAGCAGGTTAAAAGAAAAAAATTAAGACCAAAATGATGTTTCTTTCAGTATTCTGATTCTGAAGTCAATGGGAGCCGGAGTCAGAAAGTGCCGGAAGAGCCACGTGCGAACTTCCTGTATGGAACGCGGCGGCTAGCACGTTAGCTCTGGCCATTTCCACATACAGTTTATGGTTGGAGCGCTGCAGGGTTTTTTTTTTAGTACGCATTGTATTCCTGACAGTGAATTTTTTGCCGTCTCTGTGTAAGATTGTGTATTTTACATTCTCTCAGATTTGGAGTTCCCTGTCGTTTGCGATGCAGCTGTTTTGTATGCTAACTAGTCGACTCTGATCATGAGTAGTCGAGTATTTACACCATCATGATTTATTTTGATAGTTGTTAACTGGACTATAGACTCAAAAAACATGCCAATTTTTTTTTTTATAACAAAGAAAGCAATGTTAATGAGTCAAAATATTAAAAATTATGTGCATTTAACATCTATTCTAATCTAAAAATAATTGCTGGCTAACTGGTTGCCTACAAGAGTGATCATTAGTTACAGACCTACAATCTTGGGTGTAAATGACATATTTTAGTACGCATTATATTCCTGACAGTGAATCCAGATGGTGTATTTTACATTTATCTGTCAGATCGATGCACTGGAGTTCCCCGTTGACTAGTCGAGCATTTAAATAATCATCATCCATTTTGATAACTGTTAATTGGACTCAAAAAAGACATTTTATAATAAAGAAAGCAGCGTCAAAATGAGAAAAATAATGTACATTTTAGTAGCAGATGAAATGTGAAAACAAATTTACCTACAGATACAAATAAAGCAACTTGATGTAGCCTAGACCTACAATCTTGGGTGTAAATGATATTGTAGTATGCATTATATTCCTGACAATGAATCCTTTGCCGTCGCTTCTATAAGATTCTCCATTCTCCTGTCAGATCGATGCATTGGAGTTCCCCGTTGCTAGCGGCGCAGGTGTTGTTGTTTTGTGTGCTACCCCTGAACGATCACATCTATTGGAGGTGAAAATGTCCGCCCAGCGTGACTCGATTTCAGCGCACCGCGGTCTGCCCCATTCCTTCAGATGAGCTGCAATAAAGGTGGAGGCAGCCGCGCGATAGGTGGTGCCTTACAGACAAGAAAGAGGGCATAGTGAGCCCATTGTATGCGCCGCGCTTCCAACTTTAATGATCGCACCGCCGATAGGAGCCAGAAGCCGGGAGCCGTGCCGAGATCTGGCCTATTTTGACACTGGCGTTACAGTGAAGGAGGCAAAGGTCGCGATACCTGCTGTAGGAAAGTACACAACACAAGGTAAAGTCCAAAAAACACCAGAAAGAATAAAAAATAATAGTGAATTTTTAGAGTCGACAGGTAATTTAAAGACACAAGGTCATGAAGGTTTTCGAGTGTTGGTTTGAAAAATTGTGCCAGGATGTCAGGAAGTTTGTCAGTACAACCAAAAAAATGGCAGCTTCAAACAAACTTTTTCATTTACTGGAATCTTAAAAGTGCATTATGTAACTTTTCTGAATAGAGTCTTCCACCTGCTTGTCACAGTGTATGTATGTTTGTCTGGAATGTTTCTCAATATGGCTTTAAACCTTGGAGACATTCAGCTCAGGAGCCGTGCCGAGATCTGGCCTATATTGATGCTGGTGTTACTGTGAAGGAGGCAAAGGCCGTGATACCTGCAGTAGAAATGGAACACAACACAAGGTAAAGTCTAAAAAAATACCTGAAAGAATGAAAAGAATCATGAATTTCTAGAGTGAAAAGGTCATTTAAAGACACAAGGTCACAAAGGTTTTGAAGTGTTTGCTTCTAGTAGGGGAAAATGCTGCCAGGATGTCAGGAAGTTTGTCAGGGTTGACTCAATCCACTGTTAGTACAACCAAAAAATAGTAACCTCTAACAATCAGACACCCTTTACTGTAATCGTAAAGGTGCATTATGTAACTACTCTGAAGGAGAGTCTTCCACCTGCTTGTCACCATGAAGATGTAGCTTTGTCTGGAATGGTTCTCAATGTGGCTTTAAAACGTGGAAACAATCAGCTCAGGAGAAGTGCTGCAGTCTGGCCTATTTTAACGCTGGTAGGAAAAGAACACAACGCAAGGTAAAGTTCAAAAAACACCTGAAAGAATGAAAAATAATCATGAATTTCTAGAGTAAACAGGTCATTTAAAGACACAAGGTCATAATGATTTTGAAGTGTTGGTTTCTAGGAGCTGAAAGTGTTGCCAGGATGTCAGGAAATTGTCAGGGGTGACTCAATCCATTGTTGGTACAACCAAAAAAGAGTAACCTCTAAGTAAAAGATGTCCAGAAAAACACTGTCTTTCAGACTTTTGAGATATTTACTGGAATCTTATAGGTGAATTATGTAACTTTTTCAGGAGAGTCTCCCACCTGCTTGGGACCACGAACATGTAGCTTTATCTGGAATGTTCCTCAGTATGACTTTAAAACTTGCCTTGGAGACAATCAGCTCAAGAGGTAAAGGTCGCAAAGGTCCAGATACCTGCTGTAAATAACACTATTCACGGTAAAGTCCAAAAAAGAAAAAAATACCAGAAAGCTTCAGAAATAATGAAAGTCATGAAGATTTTAAAGTGTTGGTTTCTAATTCCTGAGAAATTAACTCAATTTAAACATGTGCTTGTTATTTTTCTTCGTAGTTGGAGGTTCAAATAAAAATGTGACCACTTCCAACTGGGATCTTAAAGTCTAGAATGTTCCTCATTGAAAAATGGAAATCTATGTATTTACCCAAAAAATAGCAACTTCCATCAAGCAGATGCTCACAAATCTGTTTCTTTCATTTGAGATCTTAAATGTTCACTCTTAATTGAGACTTTTCCACCTGCTTATCACCACGGAGATGTTTTAGCTTTGTCTGAAATGTTCCTCTTTGTTAAAAACTGGTAAAGCTTCATAGAGAATCTTTTATTCCATGTTGAACTGCAGCACTTTGGAAAAAACTGTGTGTTAAGTGCATTTTATGTTTCATGGGTTTCTAATGAAGACTTATGTTTTGGAGGGATAGTACTAAATATTTATTATAGTTTTATATCGATTAAATGGCAGTTTGTGGGGAAAATGTTGGAAAAAACCCTAAAATACAGGAAGTAGCGGTGAGTTCCAAAAAAAGAATTCCTCTGCCAGAATCCCATTAATCAGGCATTTTTCTGGCATTTTTAACCTTCATTTAACAAAATAAACAGGTTATTATTCACTTCTATTAGTCTAATCATAACAGTTGTGCACTTTAATACTTGTTAAAAATGATAAACTTGGGCTTTTGGTAAAATATTAAGCATAGTTGTTTTTTAGTCTAATCTGTCATATGCACTAATAAAACGTGCTGTGTAAATCAAGTGGATGTGGATGGTTCAGTCAGATTTCAGATGCCTGTGCTCGCTCTCTCACAACGCTAATGTAATTATCCAAATCAGAGTTGGTTCTAACGCAGCAGTGGTCTTTATTAATCAGGCCAATCAAACTGAGCAGCCCCCACCATCTCTGCTCAACCTGGGCCCTCAGAACACAGCGCCGCTTTAGTACAGCTCGAAGAGAAAAGGAAATTATCGCAAATTTAAGTGTACCGTATTTTTTGGACTTTAAGGCGCATCTAAAATCATGACATTTTCTCAAAAATCAACAGTGGCCTTATAATCCAGTGGCCTTATGTATGACCTATCTGACATATTATCTGATACTACGCCTTATAATCCGGTTCACTTTATAAACACGGTATTTATTTAATGCAGCACTGCATATGCTCCATATGCCGCATAGTTGCAGGTACGACATAGACATTCTTTATTGTCTTCTTTTGTCTGTGCACCACTTGCCATGTGAGTCAGTATATCAGATATTTATTGAAAATTGTATCTGAAAATGACATTTTCAGATACGATATCGCGATACAGGATATCGCATTTGCGTCCTGAGAAACGTCTGTCGAGCTCTTGGAAATAAAGTAAGTTTCCCAATGATGAGCAGAAGTTTCCTGTCCAGAAGTAATTTAGCTCCAGCGTGCCAAAAACAGACTTTGTTTTGAGGTGAACTGGTCATGGATTCTCGTCATTGCAACAAACTTTGTGCAAACTGTGAGGAAGCCACAGTTTGAAAAAGACACTAAGAACCGCTGCATTGGTTTAGTAAATGGCAGCTTGCATTTGTAAGACAGGTTCATTCTACAGTATCAAAACAGAGCTCAATTATTCAGTCAATCCTAAATACAAAAATATATATCTCTTTCTTAAATTAGCAGTGTTTTATTGAAATAAAAAAATAAAATAAAATAAAATAAATAGAAAAAACTATCATCTTGGGTATCTCTCCTTACAAAATGGTTGTCTGCCCTGGAACCTTCTTCAGGTGCTCTGGCTCCCCGGGGACTCTTTTGGCCGTAACACATGGGCAGACAGGTGTTATGGCCAATTTCTTTTACATTTCTTTTGCATTTCTTTTACTGGTAATCACTGAAACAACTTCAATCAATTAATTAACAATAAACGCTTTAAAACTTTACATCCGTTTGTTTTTTTGAACCTGTTGGCGAGCTCCAGCCTGTGGAATGGGCTCCAGCTACATCACAAGCATGTAAAAGAGGAGGTTTAGTGGTCACTAGATCCACACCAGAACTGCACAAGTCCAGCACTTTCTGACACTGTTTGAAACTTGGCCTTTAGCTCCAGAGCCAGTTCCACGGTAATTATGATCTAAAATGAAACACCAAAAGAGTCCACACCCAACAGTGGCTTTTACTCAGACTTTTGTAAATGTGCTTGATTGGTCCCAGCCCACGCCGTCTGGATTCATTTGAGATGAGTGTGGGCTATTGCTAACGACTATAGGATCAAATTCAGATACAGTGTATTGTTGTATAAAATGCCTTTTATAAAGAAGCATTTTATGAAGCTAAATTATTCCCTGATTGTGGGAAAGATGAACTGGTGTGGGCAGTTTTAGTTTTTCCTCGAGTGCTGGAGAAATGAGGAGCCACAGTCGGTGTACAGTATGTCAACATGTCTTAGGGGTACTTCACCTCCACAGTGTTCCTCTTGGTTTCAGCTCAAGTCTCAGACTTGCCGTTGGTCCGTGTGTGATCAGAGGAGCAGAGGTTGCGGGTTAGATTCTGCAGAGAAAGCCTCAATGGGGGGGTGCAGATATGAGGAGCCGAGTGGAGTCATCACAGCTGGAGCTCTGACCTGTGCGTACATACGTGATCACACTCACAAAAGCCTCCACCGTCTGTACTGTACAAGCTGCACACAGGAACAGGAGGTAAAGGTACATGCAGCTCATTTATGGATTAAAAAACACCAGCACAAGGACTCCAGGACTTGGATCATTATAATTTTTCAGATTTTAGTATGAAACTTTTAATTGGCTTTGGCTCCTGTTATATATGACATTGTGAGAACTTTTTTTCAACATTCAAAATATATAATTGTTTTAATGATTAATTGCTATGGCAGCAGCTCTATTTTTCAACAATAGAAAACTATGGATAGGAAGTAAGCATAGAACAGAGGGCAGAGATAGGGGATAGGTGAAAACGGCACTTTTTTGAGCACTCAAGCCTCCAATACAGAACATAACAGGATCGATCAAATATGCATGAATCACTCATACAACTTTGATTGGGATAATGATGAAGGAACAGTGTTGTAACATGGTTAAAAGCTCATTTTACAGAGTGGAATTTGCATAATACGTCCCCTTTAAACATTCTTTTTGATGGTCCAATGAGTCATGGAGTGAATAATGTATCCTGCGTCCAACCGTTTGTCTCTGGGTCAAAAAACACACATTTCAAAAACATGATTAAACCCGGAAAAAAGACAGTTTTGCATAATGTGTGACTTTTAATTGTTGCTCGTCTGACATGTTCCTTTGCCCCAGTGTGGCTAATTGGCTACAGTGGATTCTAACAGCTTTTGCACGAGAGTCTTTAGCACAGATCTGCAGTACCCGAGGAGCAGATTGTGGCGGTGTTCTGAGCAGTGACCCTTTTAAAGCAGGTAAACAGCGCGTTCTAATTAAGCGCTGTGTTGTGACATATGTAGGATCATCTGTATGCAAACTGTGGCCTATTTATACAGCACACTCACCTCATGCTCACCTGCTCCTCTGCACCAGGTATTATGATTTAATATGCAAAACAATCCTGCCCTCCACACGCTTTTGTAATTTATGTTACGTGTTCAAAAATCTGCTTAGTTTGAACATGCCATTCCCTCTGTTTTTTTGTTTTTTTTATGGGACAATGTCCTAACTTTGATTGTTTGAGACAGTTTTTTCTTCGCTGTAGCTTTGTGAAGATATATTCATTATTAATAATTATGAAATTTTATTAAAAAGGTTGAAGTCAGATAGATAAGACTGTGCAGAGCAAGTTAACCAAAGTACATTTCGGTTAAAGAGCCCATATTAAACAATTTTCCGATTTCCTCATCAAAGCTTACCCGGATTTCATTTTTCAACCAGAAAACACTTTGTGATGTCTGTGTTTTTAAACTCTGTGCGTCTTCACTAGAATCATTTGGATAATTTCAGTCCTGGAAAAGCTCATCTCTGAACATCGAACTAAAGGTTAATTGTAACAGTTAACTTGAAAACTTCAGCTTCATGACATCACGAGGTGGAACGGAGCATTTGGGGTTTTGGAGATGTAGATATTTACATCTGACTAATAATAAACGTAATCTCCAAACTCCATGTATTTGGTGAAGAGAAGAGAGGAAATCAGACTTTCTTTTGCGGCGAACTGGTCGTGGATTCTTGTCATTGCAACAAACTTTGTGCAAACTGTGAGGAAGCTCCAGCTTGAAAAAGCCACTAAGAACTGCTGCATTGGTTTAGTAAACAGCGCTTGCGTCTGTGGATGTGTAAACGACGTAATCCCAGTGCTGGAGACTAGGAAAGCATAACGAAAGACTGTGGGACACTCAAGTGAAGCAATAACATAACATAAATAGAGAGACGGATATGGGGATTTCTTGTGCCAGATTTTGATTATTTTCTCAACAATATGTAACTTATCACACAGCCTTTTTTTACCTCAAACCAAACAAGAGTTGTGTACACAGCAAAAACTAAAGTGTTAAAATTAGGACTCACAGAATTGATTTTAACATTTTCTCACTGTTTGTATGAGTCCAATCTGTTCCAGAGTTAATTTAACTTTTTAACTTTTTTTTTAACACTGGACCAAAGTTTCTGCTAAACTCCCAAATCAAGAGTTATATTAATGTTTTAGAGAAAATGGATAACACTTTGTAGGGTTATCTTGATTTAGCTAAACAACACACAGTGGTGTTTTATTTTTACATTTTATTTTAGTTAATTTAAGATGAGATTATGTATAAAACTGATTCAAACTATTTTTGTCTCACAGGAGTTTTAAGTGGTGGGTAGGAGGTGCTAAATTAACAGTAATTGAAGTTAAATTAACTCTAGTGGAAGTTTAATTAAGTTTAATCAACTCTGGCAAACTCAAACCTCAACATTTAACTTTCAAATAGTTAAAATAACACTTTATTTTAAAAACAACTTACCCTGAAATAATAACACTCCAGTTTTTGCTGTGTAGTCACATTTCGTGCTGTTATCTCATTGCAAGTGTTCAGATAAAACTTTATAGATACAGTATTTTTAGGCAGCGACTCGATTATAACAAAGTATCGGCCTTTGCTGGAGATTTAAGGCCGATACGGATACGTTTAAAAGTGTAAATATCGGTGCGATGTATGGCCAACTTATATAACGGTCTCTCTAAAAACATATTCATCATGGAGACAAGCAGGTGGTAGACGATCTATTCCCTCTACTCCCTCTCCATTCTCTCTTTTCCTTTTCTTTCTTTCTCTCTCACATTCCCTCTCTCTCTTCTCCTCTTTTTCTCTCCGTTCGTCCACATATTGAGTGTAATAATGAGCTTATCTGGTCGGGCTGGATGTGGAGCTGTGACAGGCTTGTGTGCTGTGGTCTGAGGCTGACCTTGGCTTCTCCTCTCCACCGCCATATGCTAATACTCAAATAAACGCCTTTTATTTCCATCGCGTCTCATCTATAAAACCGTTTTTTAATTTCACAGTAGAAGGAAAATGTTAAAGCTGCCCCGTGTAAAGAGGGAAGGCCACCTGTTTCTCTGCTTTTTTGCATTATGGGTGTTTTTATTGGTTGAAATGCCCTGGAAAAAACGTGCATTCTTACTGTACGCGAGAGAGGCAGATGACTTTAATGAATTTTAAACAAAGCTGTAACATCTTCGTGGAGCTGATGTAGAACTATCGACTTTTTTGATTGATTGATTAATTTATTTGGGTGACAGGTACATTGTGACCTTTTCAACAGTCAAATTTAACATACTCGTCTGCTTCAGTGACGCCATCGCTGGAATGAATCTCCTAGAATCACCTTCGTTCGGCTTCGCTCCTTTTCCTCTTCTCTTCTCCTTTCGGCGACCACATAAACGGACTTTCTTTTGCGGTGAACTGGTCGTGGATTCTCGTCGTCGCGACAAACTTTGTACAAACTGTGAGGAAGCTCCGGCTGGAAAAAGCCGCTAAGAACCGCCGCATTGGTTTAGTAAACAGCGTCTTGCGTCTGTGGAGTGTGTAAGAGCCGAACGTAAACCACAAAATCCCAGCGCCGGAGACTCAATTACACTAGAGAGTTTGATTGACAACCCAACAGCCAATAGAAAACAACGCTACCTCGTTTCCTATTGGTCATCCTAATTACAATTACAATTCCATATAACTTTTAATTAAATGTCTCTTATCTCCATGGCGACAAGCTGATGCCACCAGACGAGTTAAAGGTCAACTCTGTGGAGCGGTGACATCACTTCCAGTAAAAACTAAAAATGCATTTTTTTTTAAATAGCTTTTTACATGATTCCTGAGCAATACATATGTGTTATTGAGTAAATGATAAATATCTCAACACCATACTGTGGGACATTCAAAGCCATAACATCTCCATGGAAACAAGCAGATGGCAGACCCTCCACCACAAAGGTTACGTCATGCACCTTTAAGAAAAAAATGACACAGCAGGCTCAAAACAATCAAAACTATCCACATGACATTAGACAGAGGGAGACTCTTTTAATTTTCTTCAAATCCAATATCTCACTCAGACTATCTCCCCTCTCCTCCTCTGTTCCTCCGTGTGCTGTTGGCGTATGCTAATATTTCCCGCTGCTGAAAAAATGCAATCTTTTCCCTCTCTCTCCCCCCGTCTCCAGCCTCCTCTCCTGATCGCTGGGGCCCGGTTGTGAAGCATCAAGAGGCATATATTCATTATCTATCATCATATTCATTTCTATGCTAATGAGCCCACCGTTTGGCTGTGAAAATCTGCTCCGGCCCCTCAAATACCAGTAAGTGGCAATCACGCGCTGTTTGTTTTTCCAGCTCTGCTTTTAAATGAAAGAAGACGTCTCCGAACCGCAGCCATGTGTCCGCCAGCTCCCATAAATCACATTGTGTGGAAGGCTGGGCGGTTTATATCACAAAATGTATGGGTATGGGCAAGATTGACAACAGGGATATTCAAATGCAATTGTCTTTCGTGCTAAAAGAAATCATTTGTCTACTGTAGTCTAGTTGATTTGTTGGAGTCTCGATGTGGCGTATACTTGGACTAGTCGCGTGTTTGGTTCAAAGGTGCACCAGGGAAGCATGGGGAAGTCTTGCGATATTTGAGTTCACAAATGAGTGTTTTGGCTGGTTCTGGTGCTGTGGGGGCTGGGCTCTGGAGGGTGGGAGACTGGACCAATCACAGAGCAGCGCTGAGGTGTGGGCTGAGGCCAAAGGTGAAGTGCCCAAGTGTCGCAAAACAAACAGACGTACTTCAGACTATTTTAGTGAAAATACAAGCCATTTTGTTAGTATAAAATGTGTAAAAGAAAACATTTGTGCATTTGTGGATGGAAAGACTTTTCTCAACTGAATATAATAAAAATCTGATTTTTTGACTTGTTCTGCTGTTGTGAAACTTTGACCAGTCGGATTGAAATCTGTCAAAGTCGTCGTGACATTCCGCCTTTTCCCATTTGCATTCAGTGAGAGCCGCTCCACACTGATAATGTGTAGAACTCAAGGTTAAATAGGAAAGTTTTGATCAAAAACATTATACTTCAATTAAAATATTGAAACTGTTTGGAAACTAGTATTTCTCTTTGTATTCCATGTTGCTTCTCTCAAATATTAATGTTCATATCCAAAAACACAGTGGAGCAAGAAACAGTCATGGCAGCAGTAAAAAAATTGAGAACCACTGGCCTATAATTTGTTTTTTTAGACCTGCTTTTGGGCTATAACTGTGATGGTACAGAATCAGTCCTGAGTTCACCCAGCTTCAGGCTTTCAAATTCAACCATTTTGTTATGTTGAAAAGTACACTGCATATATAAATTACATATTGCATATCTTTTCAGAACTTGATTCTGTTTCACTGATTAAACAATACTTGAGTCAGACAGAAGAGAAAAAGCCGCTGTGATTGATGGGTAGCACAAAAGCAATATAAAATGTTTCTGTATTTTGTGTTTTTTCAGTTTAAATGAATAATGTTTGTGCAGAGAAAGCTCAGTCAGCCCGATGACACTGTGACATTAACATATTCAGAAGAGCAGAGGAGTCTGTGGCAGATCATTTCTAATGTGCGACTGTTGTAATGAGTGAGACACAATCCAAACCGTTTTCATACACTCTGCTTCAGCCTCAGAGTTTAAGTTAAAGCCCCACTGCGTAACATTTCAGCCAGTGAATAGACTGGAATAAAAGATGATCAGTCTTCATGGAGAATGTTTGGTTTTAACTTTTTATCTCAGTGGGAACTGAAATCTTACTAGTGCTGCTTTAATGTTGTAAATTCATTTGCAAAACTTGTTTTTTTTATTTTTAGTTTAATTTGTATCTTGTGTTAAAACTTTCACCTATGCAGGAGTTTTCAAATGTATTTATTCTATAATTTATTGGTCAATCCTAAAGTGCTCCTCAGTGTTTTTTTTTAAAATTCCATCCTTCACAGTCTTTCTGGAGCAGATGTTCTGAGGTTCTTTCTTGCTGTCTTACTGTTCGTCAGTCTGCCCCAGGGCAGCTGTGACTTTTCTATCATGGAACTGAGGTAAGAATGAATAGGTGAAAATGAATACTTTTACTGTAAAGAGCTTCCTGTGCCCCACAGAGAGGAAAATTACTCTTGGAAGGAGGTTATTAATTCTAAGTGAAGATGTAATAAGAAAATATGAAGGAATGCAAAGATATTGAAGCGTCACCTGGTTTTATTTATTTATTTAACCAGAATAACCTCTCTGCAAACTCTCACTCTATATTCTGACCTTGGAATGGACCCCATTTTACATGTTTTAAGTTGAAGAGGAAGGTTCGTGAAATCCCTCAGTCGTCCAGGTAGGATTCATAGCAAAGGAGAAATTCAATTCTGTCAACTGGGCAAAAGATTGGACAGAATTTCACCTTTGCTTAAACTGGAAGGAAGAAATCTACACAGACATAGGGAGAACATGCAAACTCCACACAGAAAGGTCCTCTGCCGCCCCGGAATCAAACCCAGGACCTTCTTGCTTCTTGATTTCACCATAGTTTGGTCTCATGTCTCACAGTTAGAATTGATTCTAATACCCAAAGCACAAACCATCCCTTTGTATCAGAAGATGTCCTGTTCTACCATGACAGATGTATAATGTACATTCTTTTTGTGTGGTTCTTTGACATAAATCTTTTTACCATAAACCACTCCACCTCTACCACTCTACTTCCTCCACCTGCCTCTACCTTTCTTCTCTGACAGTTTCTCCGAAAGCTTTCACATTGTCAGCGGTGTTTGAATTCAGCGCACACGGACTGTACCTGGGGCCGTTTAGCTTTAACATTGTTAGTGAAATGGATCTGCACTCAGCACTGCTCTGCCGCGGGCTCATTCATAATTATTTCTATAGCACTTGGCCCCAAACTGAAAGAACCAGCGGCGTGCCTATATTTCCTCTGAATGCTGCCGTTTAAGTGGGTTTTATGTGGGTAATAATGCCGAGCCGCCACCCTGTGTCACTGTACGGAGCAGGCCATTTGACAGGGAGGGAAAAACAGCTGTTCCCAATTCAAGCGCCCACACTGCAGAGGAATAGTGGCTTTGACGTGGTGATATGAGAGCTGAATGGGGTCCGCAGCATAGAGGAAGTGAAGAATAATGATCAGATATGTACAGTGTGGGGCTATTGAGAAGGACATGGACGGAGACACAAGAGAAGGGAGATAGTTCCTCGCGTGGTGATGTTCAGTCCCTCCCACTTTCTGTTCAAATCCAGGAACTAGAGCATAAAGAACTGTCGGTATTCGGGATGGTCCAATAGCAGCTGCTGGTTTGTGTCGCGTGTCTGCAAAATGTTACCTGACCAGCCAAAACTTTACAATTCAGTTCAATACAATTTTTGTATAGCCCAAAATTACAACAATTATCTCGGTGGGCTTCACAAAATTGTTAATTTAGCAAACAAATATGTCAGAGAATGAAGCAGAATAAGAAAGAGTCATAATTCAAAAATACAGAATTTCCAGCAACAAGCAGGAAAATGGATAATTTTCCCAGCATTTCCTGTCCTTAGACCCTCCTTCTTCGGCAAGGAAAAACTCAAAAACTCAAAAAAAAAATAACCCAGTGGGGAGAAAAAAAGAGAAACCTCAAGGAGAACCACAGTGAAGGAGAGATCCACTCCTATGGACGGACAGGCATAGATGGCCAGGACGTATCCATTGCAAGTAAGGCTGTAAGTCTGTAGGCCAAAGCTGTTGGCAGAAGGAAACTACTAATCTAACAGGACGATTAATCCAGGACATGAAAGGAGGGAGGGGTCCAGGTCCTCGACACCAGGGGGCAGCTGCAGTCCAAACTGGAACAGCAGCATTATAGAGATGCCTAGAATTATATCATGGCTCTCGAATTTGAGTTGGGCATGGTAAATAACACGTTAAAAGTCCTTTGTATTGTCGTTTTAACGCAAACTTACAATGCATTTCTTTGATTTGTTAATACGCCTGTCAATCATGGCCATTGAAAAACATGACAGTTTGAAACCAGACCCATATCTTTTTTTACTGTATAAATGTGGTATTGGTAAGCCTGGTAAAAAGTTGCTAACCTCAATCCTAGCCCTAACCATAACACAAGCCATATCCCTAACCCTAGCCATAACAATAACCATAACCCTAGTCATAGCGCAAAATCTAGCACCAACCCAAAGCCTAGCCCCAACCCTAACCATAACAGTAGCTCTTACCCGATCCCCAACTCTACCCCTCATCCCAACCCTAAACCTAGCCATTACCCTAGCTCTAGCCCTAAAACCCAACCCTAGCCTCAACCCTCATCCTAGCCTCATCCCTAACTCTAGCCCAATTACAAACCCTACCCCTCACCCCAACCGTAAACCTAGCCATTAGCCTAGCCCACTCTTAGCCCTAACAGTAGCCCTGACCCGAATCCTACCCCTAACCCTTGCCCCAAACCTAAACGCTAGCCGTTATTCTAGCTCTCATGCTCTCCAGCCCATCCTGAGCCCAAACCCAAACAGTCACCCTAACTTGATCCCCACCCCTACCCCTAACCCAACCCTAACTCTTCTAAAGCTTCCTTACCAGCTCTCACCGGTTTCTATGTTTCTTCTCCAATGCTGCACGACTGAGCAAAACCGAGCTACTATTTCCCGGTAGTTAAAATAGGTGCTGTGCTAATCAGACACATTATGTAAACTAGTTTTTTATGCACTATTAAGCCCTTAGTTTGTTGGTTTATTGTAGATCATTACTGTTTCTGTTACTGTTCGGTGTATTAAGAATATGCCACGCAGGTTTATTATGAAATTGCTTATTCCTACAGTGATTTATGTGTTTTGCTCACTGTAAGGAGCAAGTGGAGTGTAGAGGCCGTTTCTGGCTTTCAGAGCAGGTAACATCGGAGTGCTGTGTGTGGCCTAACGTGAGCTTAAAGGGGACCTGAGTTGAAATTGACCTCGATATTTTCAGCTCAACCACTTCTGCTCAGCCCAGTGAGACGTGACCCAGATACCAGATCCCACCAACTCTGCCCCAAACCAACCTGGACCTGGTAAGGAGCTTGTTTGTTTTTACTACCAACAGTCTGATCACAAAGCCTAAGTTTGCCCTGTTTGCAAAGCTAAAGTTATAGGAGCTCTTATGCCATTCAGACAAGAAGATCTAATGAGGCTGAAAGTACAGTTTAATACCACGTTGAAATTGACCTCGATATTTTCAGCTCAACCACTTCTGCTCAGCCCAGTGAGACGTGACCCAGATACCAGATCCCACCAACTCTGCCCCAAACCAACCTGGACCTGGTAAGGAGCTTGTTTGTTTTTACTACCAACAGTCTGATCACAAAGCCTAAGTTTGCCCTGTTTTGTGATTGACTTACTGATCAATGGCTGTGAGATTTCTGCTGTACTGGACACTCTTAGCTTCACATCTCTGATTAAGCTTAGCAGCACAGATTAGAGACAGTCGACATTTTGTGAATGCACCGGGAGAGCCACCCCATCCTACAGGGGACGTGATTGACTGATGCAGACCAGCCTGACCTTCTGACTGTGACAGAACTTACCTGTGGACACTATTCTTAGTTGGGATTTACCTCTTCTCATGGACCTGTTGAATAAAAGTGAGTTCCTTGTGAATGCGTCTTGTTCTGTTCTCACCTGAGCACAGGCAAAAGCCAGGGTCCACCAAACACCACACCAAACGGCCAAGAAAGTCCTGATTTACAAAACAAATGTGGTCTGCAAAACCTGAAAATGGTAAATCTCTTGTGTGAAATGTGCTGAAGTGTTATTGAGCTGTAAAGTCATGATGAAACCTTGAAATGTGTGTTTCGTGCTGAAGTGTTATTGAGCTGTAAAGTCTTGAAATGTGTGTTTGCTAAGGTGAGAAATGCAACCATTGGTCGTTTAGATTAAAAGAGGATTGTTATTGACATTTGTGATGGCTGAAGAGTGGCTCTTATTGTCAAGCCAAGCACTGTTTCTGTTCTCTTTCCTGTCCTTCCCAGGAATCTCGGAGGTTATCATTGTTTGTCAAAGGAAACATTATGCTTCTTTTTATAGCTCTTTTCCCATAGGAAGCTGAGGACGTTCCAAACCAGCAGTAAGAAGCTATGAGACATTCCACAATCCACAGATCAAACCGAAAGTTTATAATATACATTATAATGATACATTTCTGTCTTGACAAGGGTTCCTGGTTACCACGGGCACTTTATTTCTCCTGCTAAGGTGAGAAATGCAACCATTGGTCGTTTAGATTAAAAGAGGATTGTTATTGACATTTGTGATGGCTGAAGAGTGGCTCTTATTGTCAAGCCAAGCACTGTTTCTGTTCTCTTTCCTGTCCTTCCCAGGAATCTCGGAGGTTATCATTGTTTGTCAAAGGAAACATTATGCTTCTTTTTATAGCTCTTTTCCCATAGGAAGCTGAGGACGTTCCAAACCAGCAGTAAGAAGCTATGAGACATTCCACAATCCACAGATCAAACCGAAAGTTTATAATATACATTATAATGATACATTTCTGTCTTGACAAGGGTTCCTGGTTACCACGGGCACTTTATTTTTTTATAAGTTGACTTACCAGCCACATAAATATAAACCTGCCTCTTATTTAAAGTAACAGTTTAATAATTTTGCAGTGCCATTCCGAGCCAGGTGCATGTTTTTTTGCTGATCCATATCTGAAAACTTTGGGCAACCCCCATAATACAGAAGAACAAGCAAACATGAAACAAACTTCTTAAACTTCTAGTGCTTGAGTTGAGAGAGTTTGGTATTGGTGAGCCAGGTGTGAGGTGGTCAACTGTTTAGTATTTGTCAAAGGAATCTTTAAAGCACTAAAGTGTGATGCTCCATGTGGACACACAGGACTAAAGTCAATGATGAGACGTCGATACCTGTCACTGCTCACTGCACCGGGACTGTGGACCTGAAGGATTCAACGTAACGGAGGAACGAACTGGAAACATGGACATTTCAAACTAGTCAATAGCCTCTCGAAAACGTGTAGGCTCCCTCATCACGGTTTATTCTTTTGGACCTTGATAGCTTCTGATCCATTGTTCCAGTCTGTGATGTAATTTTGCATCTTACTCTGGTCGGATATGGTGGATTTCAGATTTTCCTGCTCTTGTCTGGCAAAAATATGTGAGAAAACTGCAAGACGCTGAAGACAGAATGAAGGAAACAACAGCAGTACTTTTCAGACTGTAATACTGCAGAACTAGAGCCGTCGGAGAAGAGAATGTACCTTTCCTTGTCCATAGAGAATACTTTTCTTTTTCCAGACCATGGTTTAGTTTGTTTTCATACCTGACAGTTTTGATTGTCACGTTCTTTGGCTTAATGAGGCACTTGGGATACAGCAATGTACCCAAAGGATTATGAACCAGGATGAGGGGGCTTTTTTACTCTCACACACCTGGAATACTGCCCTGAAGAAGTCCAACCGTGATAAAACCCACTGATGTAAATGTTTTCAGTGGTAAAATTAAGACTGCAGATGTATGTGCTGTTTGGAATCATCTTGATTTTGGCGCCCTCGTCTCTTCTAATCACAGGTTGCCAGTTTTGTGTCGGTGGGGAAATGATAAAAACTGAGGTTTGGTTGGAATTGTCGATTAGCCGAACATAACGGAACGCTACAATGACCTGGAGATGAAGAAAACTGGGATATTTTTTTGTCAGCAAACAGAGCGCGCCGGAAGTTGTCATCTCATGTTTTCAAACGTCTTCCTGGTTTGTGACGTAAATTGACTTTTTTGAACTTAGAACCAAGTTATAATGTTGTCAGCTCATTATATTTTGTTTCACACTTGTTCCATTAATAAGATAATCCAAAATCATCCTTTCTGAGCACTCAAAAATGCTCTGTTTGCATTTTGTCTGTTTAATTGCAAAATACATCAAAGTCAGGACTATGTATTTTTTAATACAATACATTTTTGGACTCATTATGTGGTCAAATTGTACAACAGAAACGCATGGCTTCAGTGGGAGAACATTCACTTGAGGATTTCATTTACCTTCTAAATGTTAATTCCTCTTGACAGAAAAGGGAGTTTTGGTGCTAAATGTCTCATTGGAATTGGAGGTGTGGTTTATGTAGTCGATTTCCCCAAAGCAGTCATTAGTTTAAGTTAGAAAACGTGACATATTTAACGCAAGGTGACCAAAAAAAGGGAATTAAAGCCGTACAAATGCATGATGTGTGTAAATCGTAGAGTAGAACAGATGATAAGCGGTGATTATTTGGAAGCACTCAGCCTCCCCTTGCAGACGTCCCGCCCCCTCCCCCTCCTCGCTGTTTCCTGTCCGGTGCCTCCTGTCAATCACGCGAGCTCTTCCCGCCTCCGATGGTTTGTGGAGACAGCAGAGGAGGAATGGGCCCAGTGAATCGGTAAAGCATGAAGCTGATGAGGAGTCCATAAAAATGTCATCCACAATGTTGCAGAGCGGCGGGCGGCGGGGTGGTGGGCTGGACTCTCGCTCACAGAAAAAGACAAATACTGAATCCACAGTTAACGTTTTTAACTCATACTTTGACCCTAATTATCTAATAAGCGGCTGTACCAAAAGAAAAATGCTAAGGATCGTACCTGGACGACTGAGGGGTCACAAATACACCAATAAGCCACTTTATTTTTAACAATCACAGCGTTTGTAAAAAAGAACAACTGCATTTTCAATCTGCGTTAGCTTTAGCCTCCAAACAAAGCAAAACGCACAAAACCAGGGCTTTTTTGGAGACTGAAAACCCCTCAACCACACATTATTTTATTATTTTTTAACGTTTTAAGCTTAATTCATTATTAATAAATTTGATTTATGTAATTTTTTTTTTTAAATTAAAGACAATAGAATACAACATTTAAACAAAATAGAGTAATAAACATGCAAGTCAAACACAAAACATAAAACAATACCAACAAATAAAAAAAACAAAAAAAAAACAAAGACAAATTACCCACCCTTTCCACCCAAGACACGCACACTTACAAAATTAATGAAATAAAACAAAAACCAACACCACTAGGCCTTCCTCCATTTACATTTTAACCCATTTATAATTTAATTTCCCCTTTTTTCTCTCGCTGGAGTTAGACATTTGCTTTAAATCCGATAAAAAATTATTCAGAATAAAAAATTAATTCTGCTTTAAAAAGACCATGTAAACACTTCATTCCTAATGATTATTCGGAATTCGGATTTAAACTTTGTCCGATTCAAGTGGGTGGTTTGTTCCGATTTTAAAGCCGATTTAATTTATTCCAAGATCATGTAAATGTTTATTCTTCTTTAAAAAAGTAATTCTGCGCATTGGGTCACCCTTTTGAAGCAATGACGAACTGCAAAAAGATGCAAACTTTGGTCTCGAACCGACATTTTTTTTCTAACAAATGGTAAGAAAGAGCAAAAGACGTAAATACGTTTGCGTCCCCGTCCAATCAGATCCTTCCCCAGCCCTGGACGTCGAACGAAATTAAATAAAGCCGATTTAACGTGTTAAACCTTAATTCAGAATTATTATTTCCATGTAAACTCATAGGGGAATAATTTAAATCCAATCTATTTAACTCAAAATGATTTAATTCAGAATTAAAAACAGTGACACTCATTGACAAATATTACGAATGCATAAACGACCATTTGATTCCACGGTCTAAAAACGTGATAATTGTTCGTTATAATTATTTGCCGAGCCTTGGCTACTCCACCTGCCAATCATGCTCATCTAAAGTAAGAATTAGAGAAATGTGTGATGTATCTAGACTCCAGGGAACAATCTGGTAGTGGGTTTATCTTCGCCGGAAATGATCAGGATTAAACCACAAACGATTATTATCAACCTATTTTTTTTTATCACCGTAAACGTCGCTGTTGTTTATCGCCCCCTCGCTCCTCGTCACACCGACCCTCCAAGCGTTCTTACTTTATTTTGAGTTTCTTTTTTTATCCGCCCAATCCTCTGTCGGCTCTTTACAGGTCTGTGCAGGTGGATATCTCTTTCAGATTATGGCGTGATTCGTCTTTTGTGTTCGGGGCTCCTCTTGTGACTTGTTTGCAAGCTCTCGGCCCGGAGATGTATGGCCGCGGTTACGACTGGAGACAAAGTGAGCGTATTGACTCCATGAATCGTCCCGTGCTGCTCAAACACCTTTAGTTCTCTCTTTACGGCGCCGCTCTGGTGTTTTCCCCAAGTATCTGTCAGATATTGATGCCACTTGCTTCTAAAATTGCAGTGTCAGAGTGGTCGGCCTGTCTCCTCCTTTTCAGGGCTCTGCAATTTTTGAAACAATCAATTTGAGATTTCTCTGATTCCTTTTAGATTTCGGTTTGTTTAAAAAGTAGGATTGTGTTCGGAGTGCGCCCTGTGAACAACTCCGGGAGATTTAAAGGCGCTATTCTGAGTTTTACTCTTAAAAATGCAATATTACGCTAAATTGGCGATAATGTCTCAAAAACAGACCTGGATTGTGTTTTGTTTCATTCACACGTGTTTGAGGAACTGTTTTTTTAATTCATTTATCTACATCTCTAAAGCTTAAAATGCTCAGTTCCACCTTGTGATGTCATAAAGTGTTAATTTTCAACATAACGGCTCCCTTAAAGGCGCAGCTTTTCTGATGGAGGGTCAGTCAGACGGTTTTCTCTGCAGTGATGTTAGTACTTTGTCTAGAAGTTTCCGCAGTGTGGTATTAAACCTTTCTTTTTTTTTTTTTTTAAACATATTTTATTGAAGATTTTTCAAATTTTTCAAACAAAAACAAAAAACAAAAAAAACACACACACAGAGCAGTCTGAGCACAGATATCACACATCACATACATGTTTACATTACTTACTAAGATAAAGTAAAAATAAATTAGGACCTCGATTTACAACCAGAGGTAGAGCTGTTTCATCATAGAGAAAACAATTATCACGACCATTGAAATGACAATTGAAATCATGCATCATTACCAACAATCATGATATCCCGATTACACACCCCCTGCAAATGACATTCGGCGAAATTCAGTCAAACCTTTCTATACTGAACAAAAATATAAACTGAAGACACATGAGTGGAGCCGCCCTGAATGAGTATATACTGTCTTGTACTTGTGCACAATGAATTTTTTTCTTGATTTGTGCCACATTCGAGTCTATCTCTGTCAGTGATGCAGTGAGTCCACTCAGTACAATTGGGATAAACAAAAGCAGCTCAAACAGAATCATCAGTTCCCAGGCGCTCCAATAAAAGGCCACCTCAAAATGTCCCGTTTAGTCAGAAGTGACTAAACGTCTGGAGTGGTGCTGGACGCAGGGACGTCCACCCGAGCGTCGCTGCACAGCTGAATGTTCTGGCTGCAGATTCACCGGACACGTCGCCCGTAGAGCGTCTCTGGGATGTTCCGAATCGACGTGTCTGTGATCGTGTTTCGGTTCCAGGAAATGTGCGACGGCTCCGTGTGGTCCTCTAGGAAGAGCCGAAGAACATCCCACAGGCCCAGAGACGACCTCATCACCTCCACGTGAAGACGTTGTGCAA